>QVOB01025291.1:0-13225 GCA_014839585.1 Pseudomyrmex concolor
AAATAACGAGATTGCGTGTTCCAATTATGAATAACAGAGAACAAAAAAATATCAATGAAAAGTCTTGTTTATTTCAGGTGTACAACTTAAACTTGACAGCTTTCGAGAAATTGAACTTTATTGCAATTATTGTACTTGTTTATTTTTTTTTTTTTTTTTAATTTTTTACTGAAAAAAAGAAGTTTGAGAAAGTCGCGAGGAATAGCGAAAAATAACAGTTTAATTTCTAATTTTTCCTTTCAGATTCGCATCTTTATTGAGCGCATTCGTGTTCCAGGCGTATTCCAAGTTTTCCAAATGCCTCCGCATTTTCGAACACGGGAAGTCATTACGTTTAGTCTCAGCATAATGTACCTAAAAGCTACAAGGCGACTGCGCGCGATAACACACACGCGCATACACACACACTGACAGATCCGATAACACGACTACGACGACTACGATGACATAAAATCGCGGCCACGTTATAAACAGACTCACGTGTAGATGCATGTGTACGAACACATCGGCGCGCGAGAGACATGCATGCATACGTGCCACTTGCGAGCTAATATTATGTATGTCGCTTACAGAACAGCGGCAACGTGTCGCAATGTTTCGCGCGGTAAGGCCATGACAATATTTTGGTCGTAATCGTAAGGTTGTAATCAATCATAGTGTTCTAGTAAACTAATACTATAACCTGTAATTGATAGAATTGCTTACGATCTTACGATTAAAATTTTCTCACGTGCAATGATCTTTATTTACTAAGGTGAGCAGTTTTTCGTCACCGATTGCGGTACATTTAATTTTTGACAAGTAAAAAGAAAAAAAAAGAGAACAACTGCAGCTATTTTCTACGCGTACTTTGTTTATCGCATTTTTACGCGGTAAATATAAAAAGTTAGTTAAAAAAAAATCAGGACAATGAAAAATCGGAATTGACAAAGTCGGTGCGGACGATCACCTTGTTTGTACGCGTCTACCGATAAATTGAGACGGTAATCGGATGCACATTATTGAATCACGTGGTGCGAATAACGATAATTGCGCAACAAACTGCAAATGTGAACAAAGTTCTGATAAAAGCGCTCGAAATCGCGGTCATTATCATTCTAAAATCATTCCTTGTCTATTGCCCATTGCTGATCGTAAACTTGAGAAAAGCTTTTATCCGCGAGTTTCTTCGTAATACGCATGCGTTACGCTCCGAAGCGCAAACCTTCAAACGCTTCGCACGCGGAAACTGTCGGTGCGATCGGGTTCGCGTTGAAATAAATAAGCATGACAAATGGTACAGAATCGTTTGGTGAAGGTTTCATTTCGATATCTCGCTTAGTTCATGAGATATTAATTGCCTACTTTTGGCGAGCAAGAGGCGACACACGCGCCTCACACCGTCATCGCAGCGCGCGTGCCGCATTGTTACCTTCGCACAGAAGCGTGTCACGGCCTTTCGCTCTTAGAAATAAACATAGCTTTTTTTTTTCGCTCTTGAAAACGAGAGTAACTGACATTTTTTCGATATCTTTCAGATTATGGATCGAAAACTTTTTCACCAATCCGCTGTCGATAAACCTGATGATTGGATTGCGATCAAAGAGATCAATTTGTTGAATCGAGAGAATCTAGGGAAGAAGGTAAATTATTAAAAATTATTACGCTTGAAGCTACGCTAGTACCGAGAAATGTGTCTTTTTTTTTTTTTTTTCGTCTCTATGTTGACGACAATCATCTCAACCAAATTTTTGTTTGTAGATGAAAAAGTGATCGTCACGATAAACGATACTCAGAATAAGTCATCGGACATGTGTCGAATAATCAAGATCTCGGAAAAAGAAGAACAATTCGAAAAACCGCACGGCTGAATTCTGATTAATCGAAGTTCCGCCTACGGGTAAAATCGCAATGTGCCTGATGGACGAAGTGAATTGGTAACAGTCACGTTACTGATAAGTGAAATATGAGCAAAAATCAACATCGTTGTCGACGTTGTCGAGAAGTGAAAAGAAAAAAAGCGACCGATCGAAGGAGAGACACGATACGCGATTTGTGTGAATTATTCCGGGATTACGCGATACAACACCGTTCACGAACCCGCAGTTTCCAATTTACCTATCGCTCACATTTCATGCACGATGATTGATTGCATTCCAAAAGCAAGCGTCGGAGTGAGATTCGGAGAGAGAGAGAGAGAGAGAGAGAGAGAGGCAAGGAGAAGATCCGATCTTATTATTACCGATTAAATTTAATCGGTCGATTATATCATTGGAATTGACCAATCGCATTAGCAATATTGATCAATGAAGAGGACGACGCGACGGAGAGAAAATGACGCGTGAGAATGACTACAGACAAAGAAACAAAGGGAGAGAGAGAGAGAGAGAAGGAGAGAGAAGCAAAAGGTAGCAGCACTGAAATTGAGAAAATATGAACATAAAGAGACCGAGAAGAGGTGTGCAAGAGAGGAGAGAGAGAGAGAGAGAGAGAGAGGAAGAGAAAAAAGAGAGAAAGAGAGGATGAATAAAAAAAGAGCGCGGGAGAGAAGAGAGTCGCACGCGCAATAGTGGTTATAGAAAGAAGCGGCATCACCGCACGGCTACTTGGCTCTCCAGAGCCAGGATATTTCAATACCAACGGTGGTCGGCCACCGACGTGGGGCCAGGAAGAGAAGGGGGAGCGCGACGACGACGCGGCGCGATGCGGTCGTGTACGTGTGTTCGTGTGCGCACTCGTGCGCCTATGTACAATACGCGCACCACATTCACGCGATATATACGATCTCCTCCCTACCGCCCGCCCGCGTCCCTCGTCTATGTGCCCGCCCTTTGCGGCGGTACACACGGCTTAGCGTCGTACGGCTTTACACGGCCGTTCGGCGATGAGAAGAGAGGCCTCGGTGGCACGGTAGCGCGCGCTCCGCTATTCGGGTTTCCTGCGACAAGGAAAGAGAGCGCGAGAAGGGTGGGGACCTTGCCGTTGTCTCTCTTGCCGGAATGGTGGTGAGGAGGGAGCTCTCTCGTCAGAGACGCAGAAACTTAACACAACGCAGGTTAGGATGGAGGAAAAGAGAGGGAAGAGGTCGGAGTCCGATCGGTTCGACGGTAATGCCCGCCCTCGCGACGTGTCGAGGGGAATCTACGTGGGCCGTGCCAGACGCCGATTGGACATCCCGTCGAGGAGGGGTTCGGTACATTGGTGGCGCCTTGATGGTTCCGCCAATCCGGCGCCTCTATCGTAGGTTTTTTATCCTGCTATTTACGCCGAGGACGGAGAAAACGGTTCCCCCCTACCACGGAACCGCGACATCTCGCTCGGAACCGAGGACTACGCGCTGTCCGTCCTTCTCGCGCGCTCTCTCCCTATGTGCTCGTCGACGCAGGAGAGGACACTCTCGTTTCGGGATCCGTTGAGGTAGCACGCGTTTTCACGAGACCGTAAGAAAAGTATCTGCTCCGAGTATTTCGTGTGTCCTTTGTGCTTCTGTGACGCTGCTACGAAACTCTCTCTTGTTACACTCTCAAAACGTAATATTCGCCACTTGTAGGATACAGTGCTTACTACGGTCGACGTGTGTGTGTGTGTATGTGTTGGTGTACGTTGAGTATATAGTGTGTGTATATGTGTGTGTGACAGAACGTCGCGGAGTATGCGGCGTTGCCGGATGTCGTAGGCGCAAATATACGTACACGACTGATATATAGCGAGGCCGAAGCCGCCGAAGAAGAGGAGTAGACGCGCGCGCTTACCTACGTTTTACAGAATAGAAGAAAGAGTGAACGAAGAGCGGCGTCGATCGATTTCGACTTGCGGTCTAAGGTGGAAAATCGTGAAACCGTTGCGGCGTTGCTGCCGCCACGAGCAAATTTTGCGGAGCATCGTCGTCCGTGGTACGCCAATGACATTTGCGGCACGGTACTATCGACGAAACGGGTTTGGCAACGTCGCATCGACTGCCCACGCATACAAACGTACGCATACACGTACCTAGAAGGGAACTTAGGGTGGCTGGCTGGTTGGCTGTGCAAGCAAACAGGCAGGCAGGCAGGCTAGGTAGACGGCTTTCTTGTTCCGAGGACGGTGCTTCTGGTAGCGCCGTCTCTCTTTTCTACCTCCATTGCGCTTGCTCTTCCTCTCCCTTGGCCCCGTGATTCTCTCCCTCGGTCAACTCAATCGCGCGCTCTCTCTTTCTCTCTCCCTCCCTTTAAGCCAGTCTCTCTCATGCAGGCCGCACGTACCGTTGAGAGCCTCTCCCTTCCCCTGCTACGCTCTTTCTCTGCCCCTGTGCCCCCTCTTGACGCCTAACCTCGAGCGGATCGGGCGAGTCCACTAGGCTTGCTAGGGGAGTTGGGCAGATCTCGACTCTAGTCGGCCTCGATCCGCAGAGTGCGTTAGACGCTGTGAGTCGTTGCTCCGGTTGACGTGTATTCGTTATTGGAGACTCTGGTGTGCACGTCTCGGAGCTCGTGAACGTCGTCACACGTTACCTGCGCATAGCCGCGGACCGCGGCAGTCCGTATTGCAGCCAGTTTTCGCGTTCGACTTGGGACGCACTCGATCAGCGTATATCTGTACGACGGCCATGTTTGGTGTTTACGACGTCAGGGGGAATCACTGACGTCACGCACGAGCGAGCGGCCGATCTCGCCCGAACACGACGACTATCACGAACACGGCGACAGGCGGCAGCAGCACCAGCAACGAGAGACGGAAGAAAACGTGCCGCGCCACGCCGGTAGCCAACCGATATACAACACGCGCCCGCGCATTACGACATTCACGATCAGAAGAAGAACCATCAGGATTGGGATATATATGCCGAAAGAACTGACGTGATAGGACTGCGGGGTGATTGTGCGTCCGGAGTGTACGGAGACGAGGAGGATTGTTCACGGCACGCTGCGCGCAATGACTTGAGTTGTTCTCTCGATGGGAGACCTGGGTGTACGTCGATTTTACTCGCCGTGTTCGCCGGTCCTGTCCCAGCTACTGGCCTTTCGAAAAACATCGCGCGCCTTGTAATCTACCGCTTCGCTTCTTCTTCTTCCTCGTTGTTGTTTCTGCCAACACGACGAATATTGAATATTCTATTTCTATGAACTGTGAGAACCCGGGGGAGCAAGAAAACGAAGAACGCAGCTACGTTCTGTGACCGACGTCGTACACATGTACGACACATGCCAACAACTGTGTGTACGGTAAGAAAAACTGTGAAAGACATCTCGTCGCGAAACCACAATCGCAACCTCTCCCCACATGGTAATCGTGCACGTGTCTCGTAGCGTGTGTCAGTGCCTCGATCTGTCAATCGACCCTTCGCAACGTGTGTGACAGCACAGTGCTTTTTCCTTCCCGATTTCAGCAAGTGATCAATCCTGCCGCGCCTGTGTATCGATCATATGGTGTTTTGTAGGTCACACCGTTCGCGAACACGCAGTCACAAACCGATCAGTAGTGCCCGTTTGGAGTGTCGGGATTATTAGAAATTACTCACCAGCAGAACCATGGAGCTAGGTGACAGAGTTTACGCTGCGGAGCGAATCACCAAGAAGAGGGAAAGGCGGGTTAGTATCCGTAGACTGTCGGAGCTGTCGCGCAGATGGCACCACTAAGCGGAATCTCGCCGTTCTCACCGCCTCTCTTCATATATCTCTCTCCTCTCCCTTCTCCTCCTTGTGCTCCATGTTCCGTACTTTTTCTTTCTCTGTTCGTTCTCCATTTCGCTCACAGCTGGCTGGCTTCTCGTCTGGCTGCCACCTCCTACTCCTGTGACACTCGTACCGCGCGTTCTCGTCGCCGGACGTTAAGTATACCGATATGTGTTGGGTATACGAAACCTCTTCGATACATGTTCCTCGTCGTGTGTTCGTTAAAATCTCGTTCTCATAGACAAAGAGTCATCGGTGGACCGGTTTTGTCATCGGTGACATTATTAATTCATCACAAATCCTTGTGTGAACGCATCTTCGGCGCGTTACTGCGTTCTCGTCTTTTGAAACGTTTTTTTTTTTAATCATTTTAGCGATATATCTCGCGTATTAATTGTAAAATCTTTTTGCAAATCTTCACACAGCTGGAGTTATCGAGATATTTCTGTCACCGTGACACACACGTCCTGACTGCACGTGCAAGTTTTGTAAACAAGAGTTTTCAAAAATAGACAATGGTGAACTCATTGACAAACAGGAGAAAGGTTTCTTGTAGCGATCAGCTGATAGCGACTGGCTGTTTCTACGAAACATTTAATACCGCAAACATGTTCCGTAAATTCCTTTTAAAGCACGTAAAACTTGCGCGTTAAATCAGAAAGTTAAAGTTTTGTGTGTCTTAAGATTGCATTATTCGTCACATTTGACAATTTTGAAGATTTAAATTTGATTTAGGGCCGGTTGTTCCACCTTCAGATAAAATATCGGAATAGTTTATCTAATAATTAAAACTCTGATTTGCGTTGTTCTCCGTGTCGTATGCAGTTGCTAAAATATCTCAATAATCACTTCCAGAATGATTTTCCAGCAACTGCAAAGCTGCGTTCGACACGTAGAACAACGCAAATCAGAGTTTTAATTATTTGATAAACTGTCCGATATATTTTATCTGAAGGTGGAACAACCGGCCTTTAGGCGTAAAGAAAACCATGTGGTTTCCAAGACAACGAACAGTCAATGCGAACAAAAAAGATCTTCAACAATATTTAAATGAATATCTCGAGAGAAAAAGCCGCTGACAAGTTACATATTCGAGGATTTAACAAGTCAATAAACTCGTCAACTTGACGAGTTTGATTTGTCGCTCGCGAAAATTTGTTCGTTTCGGATTAGTTCTCGCATTTATTCCATCGCCGGCAAAATTTATTTCGCTTCGTTTAATCGAACCATTTTAAACCGCGTGAGATGATTCACGTGTCAAGTATTTAAAGCGTGTTTCACTCAAGCGATGACACGATTGTTTCACCATCGACACGCAACAACATCGGTTGGCGAAAGAATGACAACCTGTTCCAACGTTATCACGTTGATCGTGTGGATCATGTCTCAACCGGCGCGTAGCTTCGTTCTCCCGCGACAACTTATCGCGCGTGTCATTGTTTTCCAACTGTCACGCCGCGCAGCCTGTGTTTCGCAATGGAATCGGGCTCTCGTTTTGGCTGAATTACCTATAAACACACGTAGACCATGATATAATAGAGTATAAATTCCATTAATACCTACTTATTTGTACCTTTATTGCAGAGACATTGTTTTGACATTATCGGCGCAACTTCACGTGAGTAAGCATTAATGAAACCTGGTTTATTATATTGATCGGTTATTGTGTTATTCATAAATGAAAATTGTTTAAAAGACAGAACGACGCGACTTTCAAGTTACAAAGTCTGTCAGATTATTGAAACAAAATTTTAGGATGTAAATTCTAGAGTTAAGTGTCAAATTTTGTGCAATCATGAGCAATATGGCGGTTCGTGTTTTCTCTTTTACGTTTGTAGTTGTCTTTACTCCCTGTTACACACACACACACACACACACTCACTCTCTCTCTCTCCCCTCTCCCTCTCTACTTCCATTTATCTTTCACATAATCACACACTCGTAGTAATTATTAACTTTTCTCTTTATAGGGCAAAGTTGAATATTATGTCAAATGGAAAGGATGGAGTAAAAAGTGAGTGAAAAATCAGAACTTTATTATTAGATAAAAAAAAAAAGATGTAAATAATGATTGGATATATATTGGCAATTTTTTGTTTTCGAACTTCAGATATAATACATGGGAGCCGGAAGAAAATATTTTAGACGTCAGATTAATCGAATTGTTCGAGCAAAGTCAGAAAGGCGCAGATGTGTCTACTAGAAGGCCGAGACGAAGGGATACTAGATATAATGTAAAAAACTATAATGTAAAAAAATTATAATATAAAAAAAACTATTTTCCTTGAGATTTAAATTGAAGACTCGCGAAATAAAACATATTCTACTTAACTTTATCCTCAGGATCAGGTGCTGGCTAATCTCGTCGTCGAAGAAGAACCTGGTGGAGACGAAAGGGTAGGTGAAGACAGTCAAGATGAATCGACGACGAGCACTTCAGCGCCCCATTTAAACACCGTAGCACCTGACGAGGATACACTTCCAAGTTCCTTGGACGACCATGAGTCTCCTACACCGCCGGAAATGGCGTCCACATTCAGCGTTGACTCGGACAGCTCTAATAGCAGTATGGACGTACCCTTGTTACATAGAAGAGAAACAGCAGGTCCAAAGAGGAAAGCCGAGGTTCTTAAAGAATCCGGCAAAATCGGCGTAACAATCACCACGAGCAGTCCTAATAGTAGCAGTAGCAGCCCGCCGCCGAACAAAGTTCCTCGCTTGTTACCTCTGAAAAATAATTCCACAACACCGTCATATCACGTGAGTGTCAATTGTCACTTAAAACACAAATGTTAAACGTTTTTATTAAAAGATTAAGAAAATAAAATTGTTTATGTTACAGAGTCACAAAGTCAACGGTAGTAGAAGGCCATCGTCTTCTAGTGTAAAATCAACACCGGAAGAACCGTTGCCTGCGGTACCAACGACGCTGGCGCCAGCAGTGCAGGACAAAAAGCGTCCCGAAGCCGACGAACCTCACGGTCCACCACCTTCTCTTCCACGGGCGCCGCCGGCGCCGTTGTCTCCTCAGATAGACACACCTCTAGAGCAACCGTCAACAAAGAAGAAGCATCTGTCGTCGGAACAGAAGCAGGATAAATCAAACGGCACGGTTGCCCCTGACAAAGCCAATGGTCACAAATCGCCTAGTCCTGCAGACTCTTACACTAACAACAACAGGTTACCTACCGTTGTCAACGGACATCACAGTCATAATAACAACAATAATAATAACAACAATAATAACAACACGAGTGTCAAGCAGACTGAAATTCTCAAGACAGAGATGTACGCTCCCCTCACGAGTCCCGGCACCGATTACTGGCATGCGAGAAATCCCGTGGCAGATCAAGTGTTCATTACGGACGTTACTGTCAATCTCAAGACCGTTACCATCAGGGAGTGCAAGACTGAAAAAGGTTTCTTCCGGGAAAGAGATCCCAAAGAGACTATTTGAATCCCAACAATGTTATCAATTAAGATTTCTAGGGACATCTACTTGTCGTTGTATTGAATCACTGTAAATATAAATTATTTTCACACATCGGAATAAGATGAGAATGTAATCATGTATCAAATAAGTTTTTAATAATGTTTTTAATACATATGCACACGTGTGTATGTATTAAAAAAATTTTTAACATATTTGTGTATATATAATGCAGAAGTCGGATTTGTTTTCTGACTTAAATATTTGAGATTTGTACCATTTTACACTTCGAGGAATCTCGGAAACCCTCGAACGGACGTTGAAATCAAGATTGATTAAATCAGGGAATTAAAATTTTTCCAAACTGAAATACATGTTCGGGTGCGTGAGTCTAAATGTAAATTAATTGTAGAGATATACTGTCAATATGATGATTATCAAGTATACGTCGTCACAAACACACACACATACACACACAACTTGCTATCATAATATTATGATATACGTCTGTATATTTAAAAATGCTTACTAGATTTTTAAATACGCTGAAAGATCTAGAAAATTTATTAGAAAGAACACCACATCTTCCAGCTGATTTTATTAATTGCTTGTCTTAGAACTTCGCTAAGGGAATGCTATATAAATAAGATCTTAACTTTCGTTTTTACTACACGGGATACAGACACGAGATAAATACCTAGAAAAAAAAAAAATATTTTTCTAATTCATCTTTAGGATACACTGAACGCAATTGGGAGGGGAGAAGAAGATATTCCAAACTTTTTAAAGAACAAGTAAAAAAAAAAACTACTTATCAACGTTACAAATTTTCACACATAAAAAATTTGCGAATGTGCATTGTGTACTTCAGAAAAACAGAACTACAAAAGACATCAATTTAATGAAACTGTTAGAAAAAAAGCAATTGCGCGTAACAATTTTCCAACCACTGTTAGTCATAATTACTTCATCATGACGTACCTTTTCAGTTCTTGGTTTCGATAAGCCTAAACTAACACATTTTTTTTTTATACACATTTTTTTAACTGTCTCACACAAGATCATTGCATATCTCTTAGTGAATGTGTTTTATTTATTGTAAATTTTGATCGTCTACTATCAGCAAATGGACGCCTCTCTCGATAACAAAAGCGCGTCTCGAACATTAATTCAGTACAACGCAAATCTGATCGTATATTCAAGCTCATACATTAGTCAAATAATCATTGTCTTGTTTTGAAGATCGTTGTATCGTGCATTTTTTATAATAAGATGTGATGAATGTTCGTCACACTATATTGAGGTCAATTTGATCATTTATAGACGTTACTATAATATCTCCTTTTTGACTACATATAAAAAATGCTTTTATTACGCAACAGATTTTTGAAGTTGTTTTGTGACTAAAATGTAAAAAAAAAAAAAAAAAGAAATACTGAGATAAATCTTTTCAAATTCGATATGATATATCGCATGATAGTTTTTATTATGTGAATAAAGTTTATATTGAGTTTATGGTTTTTCTTAGTTAAATATATATTAAATCAAAAACATTTAATATATATTTAATATACACATATGTATTTTAACTTTTCTCATGTAAGTTGCTTATTTATTATAGCTAATATACAAAGATTTCTAGGTTTCTATACATTTTTAATTGTAGTTGTAAATTGTATATGTGCGAAATCTGTTTAAAAGCGAGTTAAACATTTATGATGTTTTTTCTCGTACAAATTGTGTAATTAAATGATCCGACAGGGGATTTGATCAAACTTTCCCAAAATTAATTTAAATGATTTTTGTTAGAAAGTATATAAATAAATAAAACAATGCAAAAAATAACAATAGATCTGTTTTTTGAAACAAAGTTGATTTTTTGTGCAGGGATGATACATAGTTTGCGATTATCACTGCGAAGAACTGTACATTTAAATTGTATCGCACTGTATATTGAGAATGTTTTCTTGTAAAAAAATTGTAAATAGAATTATGGAAATTTATGTTTCGTCACGGCAGACGGAGCGGATGTGAGAATGGCTTATATAAAACTTTGAATCATCAATTGTGCACATAGATAAGAGAAAGAAGCTCCCCTCCCTTCTTTTAGTCGTAAACATAAAGTTACAACCGTAGGTCGCTATAAGAAGAAAAGAGAGAAAGGGGAGAGAAAGAGAAGAAAATACTTTTCTTAGCTTTAGAATTTTAAGACAGACTGTGCGCGTACCTTCTCAAATATTGTTTCTATACTTATAAATATTCAAACTACTACTTATACGTGATAAATAATGAAACGATAAACAGGCACATATACGATACGTGAACCCCGGTAGAACCAAATTCAACAGTAAGTTTAGTTTTTCTGTCTCTGGTATATATACAGATTCCTTATATATTTCAATAAAATCTACTTGAAATCTCAAATTTTCATGTGCGTTCTGTGTCCCCCTATGAATCCTATATTTTATATATAAAATGAAGATTATAGAAATATTATAATTTATCTTATTATAATTTATCTTATTTATACAGTTTATATATTTTATGAATTATATGTATGTCTATGTGTGTGTACATATGTTAGTAAAGTATTATATAATGGAGAACTCGACTGCATGGCGGAAATCCATTTCCGCTTTGAAGTTCCAGAAAAATGAAGTGTCTATTGGCTGTGGTCAACGTAATTTTATGCGTCTAAAGCCTATCATTGTGAGATTGGAATGAAATCTTTGATCATACAGATATTTTATTTACATTCAGAAAATTTCTAACTTTCAATATCTATATCTATATGTAGCACGCGCGCGAGATATGATTTAAATATGGTGGCAACCTCCTACTTCTTTTTTAGTTCATTATTTCCCGACTAATAATCCAGGCAGCGCTGAAAACAGCGTTCCTCTTCTCACAAGAGGCGAGTTTGAATTTGAATCCCCTGGCCGTTGTCGTTGCCGCAATCATTGTGTGTATTGTCGTCGTGCCGTAATACGGGATATTCCATATATATATATATATATGTAAGTAGTATTTTCAACAATATATTAAATATTATATTACCATAAAAATAGTATATTTTATATATATATACGTATATATATATATGTACATATATACGTGATATACAATTATATACATATATATATATATGTATATAATTGTAAAAGCAAAGATGTTGACAAAGAAAATAGCAAAAAAATTAAAAAAGAAGGGAACACTGAAACAAATGACGACGACAATACTGATTCAGATTGGGAAAACTCGAATCGTAGAACAACACAAGTATGTAAGAATGCTCTGAGATGATTTTTGAGGAAATAAAAGCCTAATCAAATAAAATTATTTTTTACATTTTGTTCTTCTTTTTGTTTAGCATAAATCAAAGATCGCGGTCAAAAAAATGGCTGAGAAAAGCTTCAAACTTCACACACGTTGTGCATGCAAAACTCAGTGCGGTACAAAAATTTGTTTGTGCAAAAGAAACGATGTACTATGCAAGGATTGCACATGCAATCAAGGGACGTGCAAAAATAGAGAACGTAGGTTATAATAAGTATTTTATAAGTATTTCTATGCTTAAATGTATGTTTCTAAAACTTAGATATGTTTATGTAATATTTATTTATGTAATATTAATTTGCAGTCAGCGCCACATCAAACGTGAAGACCATCAGTCCAATGAAAAAAGATGATCACGATTCTAAAAAAAAAAAACTGTTTTGAAAAATTTGCAAATTTTAGTTCAGTTCTATTGTGTTTAGTTCAGTTTTATTGTGTAGATTTTATTATGTTTAGTTCAATTTTATTGTTTAGAAACTTTATCCAACCTTTATAACAAACCTTTAACAACTAACCAACTTTTTTAACAATAGATCTGTTTTTTTTTTTTTTTAAGTTGATTTTATGCAGGGATGACATTAAACTTACGGTCGTAAACATAAAGTTACAACTGTGTCTATAAGAAGAAAGAGAGGAGAAAGGGGGAATCAAATTTAACATTAAGTTTAGTTTTTCTGTCTGGTATACAGATCTGGTATATATACAAACACAGACACATATATGATACGTGAACCCCGGTAGAATCAAATTTAACAGTAAGTTCAGTTTTTCTGTCTCTGGTATATATATATATACAGATTCCTTACACATATTTCAATAAAATCTACTT
>QVOB01025292.1:0-13868 GCA_014839585.1 Pseudomyrmex concolor
TTCATACACCAGTTATGTTATGTTAACTATCGTGTTCGGTTGCGGTTACAACGCGATTACACGTAGAGAACGCGTGACAAAACAAGAAATAAGCATAGTACGTCGTCCTGCGGTACGCGTGTCTCACTAGCACCTCTATCGGAAGATCGTCGAATATCGTCACAGCAAGTTTGTAGTGGGGATGTATCAGTCGGACCACCTTTCTTTCTTACACCGTGCTCTTTTCTCACTACTTTTCTCCTTCTTCCTCCCGGGATTTCGATCGCGTAACGATTAATGCTCCGGAAGCTCCGGGATGTTTCGCGTATTTGTTAGGTTCATGTATCGTGCTTGTCGCTCATCTAAACGCCGTAACACGTCGCGAGCGGATGAACCAGTTACAACCAGTTTGACACATACTTCGCTCGGATTAGATCTGATGATACGAAATTATTAAAAGAGAGAGAAGAAACTAAGAGATCTAGTCCGCATATTATATAAAGGCGAATATTTAATTCGGCACTGACATTGCGAATATAGATTGATGATGTAATGTTATTCGTCTCTCTATATATTTTTCGCATACAAAACAAAACAAAGAGTTTCTGTTTGCTGGAGTTGTTATATGTTTCCTTTTAGCTGTAACAACTGTTGTCAAACGCTTTTATTGTAATATGCCTTTGGGTATGGGGCTCAACAGACTGGTGCATTGGTGAGAAGATAATGATATTTTAGTTACATGATATTTATGTTTTAATTAGAAGAAATCCAATGTGCAACTAATTACTGATAGATAATAAATAGATTAATTAATGTGTGTAACTAATACTGATAGATAATAAATAGATTAATTAATATTAAAATATGACAAGCAACAATGGGAGAGAACTATAGAGCAGCATATTCTTGACGGACTCACACATGTTCCAATGAGAACGGCAAAACTTAAAACAGAACTGATTGATGTTGATCTTGTTCGTGGTATGTTTTGTGTGCATAGTTTTTAAATACACAGCTGTATATTTACATATATATATATAGTATTATATTTTTAGTACTTTTTCTCGTGGATAAGCATGTATATTTATCTGTGATATATCTTAATGTACATAGGATCTTCATTTCCGAAAGCCAAACCGAAGCATGGCTTGTCAACAGTAGCTTGCCTGGCATTTCAGCGACTCTTGTTTCTTCCATTCTACAACAAGTGGTGGATAGAGCAAACCAGTTTTCGTATCTTTGCGCTTTTCTTGCTACTGTACAGCTTGCAAGCAGTTAACATGATCCTGTATTACATGTTTACACACAGGGAGAATGAGTTAGAAGTACGAAAAGAAGAATTTGTTAATATTCTCGAAGCTTTTACTTGTTGTCTTTATTGCCACATCTGTTTGCAGATTGTGTCAATGTCAGAAGTATTAGTACCTGTTGTTATGATGTTTGTCCTCTGCATTGTTCATTCCCACATTGTGTCGACGCATTCAGGTCCTCCTCTGAAATATAATCAGTCCAAATTACGTATACCAAGACGATCACGACGTGAAGCCAGATGCAGAAACGGAAAGTCAAGAAGCAGACAAAGTCTACGTACGTATACAATAAAACAAAAAATATAAAAAAAAAGTTTGGTCTCGTAACACGTAAACGTATTTACCGCAGGTATGCATAAAGATTCAAAGTCTTCTCAAGACATGGCCTCGGAAAAAGCAAGCACCGGCAGCGAAGAAGTATTCACATCAGTCAGATTCGCTAAGAAAGTGCTAATCGAAAACTCTTCGACTGTCGGTCAGTCTACTAAGGTGAGAACATCATAAATTCCACAATAAAGTCAATATAATTTGTATATATTTTTTAATATATATGCTCTTAACATTCGTGAATGTTACTTTATGAATGTTTTAAAAACAGGAATCTGCTCAATTAGTTTATGAGAAAGAATCGATAAAGAAAGACACAATAAGTACAAATGAGGAAAGTTCGAACCCCACCAATGAAAGCTCAGCTAATCGTGAACAGCCAGGTAAGAGTAATACCATCTATTTGTTGCAAGGTTTTGCATATTTTAGATATTTAATATCTACTTCTTTCTCAACACAGATCATATGGCGGAAGAGCGTGTGGCAAATATACATCAAGATGACGATGGTTTTGAGAGTTTAAATGGTAACGTCTCCAGTGATAACGATAAAGTAGGCGGCCGTATACAGGCGCAAAGAAACAGATCACGTGCAGGAACGACACGGCAAACTAAAGATCGTACTTCATGGTCGGAAGATAGCACTAGCCAACAAATTTCTCTTCCATCAAAGCGCTCAGGTTTGCTTTATAAGTACATACTTGTGAAAGTACTGTTTAGCCAGTTAGCAGTTGTGTAGTTGGAATTAACTACAAGTCTGTATTTGTTGTGGAATTTGTTGTACGCGTAAATTATAAAAGCGCATAAATAAAAAAAAAGTTTTAACCGTAAAAGTTACATGTGATGGTTTCACGACTTAGCATAACACGATTTTCACGAGAAAAGTTTTTTAATGTGCTTTTATGTTTACTTACACAATTCCGAACCGCTAACACGCTTTAATCTTTGTTGGAAAGGTATAATGGAGTAAATAGCTAAATCATCGTTTTCCACTTTCCACGCAGCACCCGATCCATTAAAAAACGATGGCAATTTTACGGATAGCAAAAGCAATCTCAACAGTATTAAGGTACTGTTTATTACATACATATATCTGCTCTGCAGAGTTATTTTAGATTTAATTTAAAAAAAGTCTAAAGTCATCAATTATTTTTCTTTAAATTGTAACTGCGTCATCTCTTTTTAATAGATTCTTTTTTTTTTTTATTAAGAGTAAAATATAATCTTTTGAATGTTTGTTTGATATATTTCATAATTAATGTTTCGGTTCATAATCCTTTTGATTCAAGGATAAAGACGCGCCGTCTAAAATAATGGGATCGAGAGAGACTCGGCAGCAGTGCGAGAGCGAGGAAGAAGGCGAGTGCGAGGAAGCTACGACGCATCATCTCACAGAGGCGACAACTTCTGCTACGGAATGGATGGGAGTCACCACTAACAGCGACGACTGCAGTTACAGGTGAGAAGAACTCGCGGATACACACGTGTGTGTTAATCGAAATGACAGTTCAATGACAGTTTCTCACAAAACCGAATTTTTATTACAGTTCAGAACTCGGAGAGTCGGATCTGCCTAGTGAGACCAATCTGAATTACGGGGAATTTGTTGAGCATCCTTTTTCCTGGGAATTCGAATTACCGCCGTCAATATTACTCAACTCTACTTGCACGTCGTCTGATCGCGGTTAGTAAGGAAAATATTGGACATTTATAGTTTTATATGTAAAAAGAGATCTGATATCCACATTGTATTGTGTAGTCTCATGCACCATTTGGACACGACGTGATATTAAGAAAGCCGAATTGTCTGTACTCGACATAAGTTCGGCGATTATCGCCAGAGTTGAATCCATGCCGGAGAGTATGAATTACTTTTATGGCGGTCTGATACTTAGTATCTCGCTGTGTCTCATACCGTCGATAAAACGACTGAGCGATCATATAGGATCGGATAATGTTAGCAACGCGTCTGTTATCCTATTACCGAACGATATAATCCAGGACACCTACTTGTTCAATTTCGAAACGTACACTGATGTTCTGTGTAAAGTAATTGGCATAGCGTTTGGAAATACCTTCTGGTAAGAGGATAGATATTGCATGCGTTTGTATTTCGAAATATCTCTGCGGATCAATGCGAGATCAATCCCTCTTAAATTAATTCTCTTCTCTCCAGTGAACGAACAGTCGTACTGATATCGATGTTCGAGCGATTCATGTTGTCATGTTTCCTGTTTTTCTTATTGGCGGTCGCGGAACGCACGTACAAGCAGCGACTTCTGTACGCCAAATTGTTTTCTCACCTGACATCCTCCAGACGCGCCCGGAAGTCCGATTTGCCGCACTTTCGTCTGAACAAAGTGCGCAACATAAAGACGTGGCTGAGCGTCAGATCGTATTTGAAAGTAAGAAAAACAACGTTGAACGTTGTGGCTAGTATTCGTCAATTTACTATTATCTTTCATACACGATTTTCGCGTTACAGAGAAGAGGACCTCAACGATCCGTAGACGTAATTGTATCAGCAGTATTTATTGTTACGTTATTATTGCTGTCGTTCGTAAGTTTGGAGTTAATTAAAGTGAGTGAGCGATAATTTTTTACATTCCTTGAACAGACGTCTCTGTTTTCTTTTCAATTTTCTAAAACAATGCAAATATCTATCCATTCTAGGATCTTGAAAGTTTACATTCGCGATACAATGTCGAAGCGTTATTCTGGAGCTTTTCGCTTGGAATATTTATATTGCGATTTATGACGCTAGGGACAAAAATCAACAAGAAATATAGAAATCTTTCGGTTTTAATAACCGAACAGGTAGGTTTTCTTACATATTTCTTATATATTTGCTTGCACTTCTATCCAAGAATCTTCAAAACAAACTCATTTCATTTCTCGGTGACTTTTAGATAAATTTATACTTACAAATTGAACAAAAACCGCATAAGAAAGAAGAGCTTATGGTGGCGAATAGCGTACTGAAATTAGCCGCTGACTTGATAAAGGTACGTGTTTTTTTTTCTATCGTGCTAATTCGTGCGATCAGTTATCGATGTAAGAAGAATTAATTCAAAGGCATGCTTTGCAGGAATTGGAGAGTCCGTTCAAAATCTCCGGACTCTCGGCTAATCCGTATCTGTACACTATCACTAAAGTAGTATTACTGTCAGCACTCTCGGGAGTGCTCTCGGAATTGCTCGGTTTCAAGCTCAAACTGCATAAAATAAAAATCAAATGAAGCAATGCGAGACAGGAGTGCGTATCAGGAGAGTCGCGCATTTTTCAACTTACATTTCAGAACGTTTATCGCATTTGAACATAATTTTTTTCCCAGCGAAAATTGCATGGCTTATTATTGAGGTGCTTATTACAACGTAAAATGTAATACGTGAAAAAAGTAACAAGATCTTAGCTAGTCAGCTTTACGTGACACCTTGAAATAGTTATTAAACGGATGAAACAGTACACTGTGGTAAAATTTAAGCAGATTTTCACTGACGAAAAACTTAACTTCAAATTGACGAACAAGAGATCTGAAGAAAGCGCGCGACTTTTAGTTCTTCATTGCGCAACTATCTCGCTTGTATTGAAACTGCATATTGAGAAACCAAGGAGATATAGATCGCGTTATATACAAATTGATTTTATGATCAAATAATCTAGAGCTATATACAGTAGTGCCTCGCGTATTTGCCGCATTTTTGCCGCACGTTTCTCTCAATATCTCTTTTCGGGTCATACTAATTTCTAGAAATGCTTCGCAGAAAGCCTAGGCCGAATACTTTCTGCTGAAGCACTTCTAGAAATTTGTAGGGATAACTCGCAGAAAGATATTGAGGAAAACACGCGGCAAATACGAAGCACTACTGTATTGATATACATAGAGAGGTAATACATTTGTTGTATGCCTTTTGTGACTGGGCCATAACTGTTTCTTGTCATATATATTATTGCTTTATTGACGTTTATATACGTAATATTTTAAGTGACATGAAATTTACAGAAAAACTTAATCTCGCATTTTACAAGATGTGTGAAACATCTTTTATATAATGTATAGTGTAAATACGAATATTGATAATTTAGCAAAATAATTTATTGCAGCACGGGCTCGACAAAGAAGAAAAAAAAATTACTTTTTTTTTAAGTGTGTGTTTTCTTTAGATTCTTTCTTTAAGGGAAACTAAGGGAATTTAAGGGAAACTTTACAAATATTTGTGTTCTCCGAATTACAATTAAATTACATACTTATAATCAATGTTATAATGAAAAATCAATGTTTTTCTAATCGTATTTAAGTTGGAAATGTGAAAACTTGACAAACTGCGTCACTCTTTCGTATACACACAATAATTCAAAATGCGTATTTACAAAAATGTATAATGTATAATAATATAATGTATTACAGTTCATTATATTACTATACATTATATTATTATTTTGTTATATAATTAAAAAATATTAAAGACGTATGTAAATACTGTATGTATTACGAAAGGGAAATAGAGTATATAAAAGGAACATAGTACCTGTGCAATATAAAAAACAAATTGGATGTAAAATATTTTTAAAATTATATCTAAACATATTGAAAAAAAAAATATATATATATAAAATAGAAGCACATAATTCAAGAACACTTGCATCAAATATTTTTATTATGATTAAATTGTCTTTGGCAAAATAAAAAACATTCAGTTTCTTTAAACTATAAATTTTACTTCAACCTTTTTTTTTTACATGTGTGATTCGTTTTTGCCTTATGTGCTAATAATATCTTTAAAAGATGTATACTATTAATGTATCTAGAAAATACAATGCTTTGCAAACAAATTGCACAATAATCTGAAACAATTATTAAAGATATGTCCTTGACATTTATATTTCTATTTTTTAAAGATACATCCTTGACATTTCTGTTTTTATGTGGCTTCAGCAGGTTTACATAATATTCGCATTTCATAATTTGCATTTATATTTCACGCCCACTGAACTTTGTACTTTCTAATTCTTCTTTTTGAGTAAATTCAAACATTTTTCTTCGACCTACAATCGACGAACCAGTAGATTGGATGTGCAATGTTTGAATAATAAGATTATCAATTGTATTCTAATTAAGTATATGATCAATAATGACTGTGTGCTTGTATGTTATGATAAAGTTATTCCACTACAATTACATTTATTTTTAAGTGTAAATTGATATTGGAAAATTTGTAATATGTATATGTACATGCGTTATTTCTCAATTCTTTATTTTATATTATTCAATAGTTTTTTTATTTTATCTGAACAAGGAAATTTATTTACGTGTGTATAATATATGCAATATACGGTGTTATATAAATGCATGTGCAAAAGAGAAAATAAAATCTTTATTCTTACACAAAACAAAAGTACATGAATATCACTTGAATATGCTTTGTATTTTTTTCGTGTTGCCATATTATTTCTTTTTATATACATTTCTATTGTAATAAAGAGAATATAATGCAATTTATTCTAACAGAGAGAGAGTGTGTGTGCGTAAATACTTTAATAATAATATCACATCTATGTTTGAAAAAATAGAAATTGCAATATGTTGCAATATGTGTAACAATATAGAAATAAGAGATCAAATGATCGATCGTTGATTTTTTTTCTGTTAAGTTCTCAGAAATTGTCTCCTCTCTCTCGCGATTCACGGCCGGTAATGTCACGATCAAAGTCAATTATTACAATAATCCTTTTTGCAATCCGATGACAGCTCGCTTTGCTCGGTTTCACTCACCCCGCCTGTTCCGTCGCCTCATCTTCGAGAACTATTCGTGCTCGCAACGCGATTGGTTAGCGGAAGACCGCGCGTTTGCGATGCCATCTCCGTCGCACACATGCCGGCAATGGAACCGGCGCCCCGGCGCGCGTTCCAATTTAGTTCCATCGCACACAGTTCGCAGTCGCGGTCGTTCGTTTCTTCTCGGTGGTTAGGCGTATCTTCCGGACGGAGCAGCGTCGATTGTGCGTTGTGTTGCACCGCACTCGGACGTTGTTGCTTGATTACGTGTTAGCGCAGGAGTCGCCGCTGTCACAATTTGCAGTTCATCCCGCGTGAATTCGTCGTGTGTGCGCGCGTGTGTGTGTGTGTCTATCTCTCTGTATGTTTGCGTGTGTGCGTGCTTGTTTGACACACGACGCGTGACGTTTTTTCGCCTTCAGGTGGAATATCCTTGATAATGGCCACGGAGCGCAACTACTACGACGGCTTTCGCACCTTCTCCTGGTTCGCGGATCTTGTCGGGCTGCCAATCGATCAGGTGAGAACGACCGAGTACGCGTTTTCTACCGGTGTTTGGAAACGTGACCAGACGCGTGTCGCTGTCCTCCCCGGAGATACTCGTCTTCGAAAGCGGCAACAGGGAAATATCGATCGCACGGAAGATCGTCCCGTTGACCGCGCGTGTTTTTTTTTCTTCTTTCTCGCGTACTCGGTTGCGATATTTACATTTATTTGCATACAATCTATCGTTTATGCCACTTTATGCGTAGTTCGATTTGCGACGGAGTTTTTGATCGCCGTCACGTTGTGAGCTGGGGATTTGTGTGCGAGAATACGCACGAGGAAGGACTGGAAGAACATGATTGAACAAAGTAATGTGCACGGAATTGCGTTTGGAGAAATTAATGCGGTTATATTACAACTTATTGGACTTTGAGTCTTAATTGTGTCATTTTAATAATGTCAATAATTTTGCGATAAAATAGACGAATCCGTTTACATATCTGTTTTTCTTTCCGGACTAATCGTCACTTTGATGTCTTGTAGCAAAGTCACAAATAATTGTCACGATCGACGAATGACATGTGTGCGATAATTAATGTTTTATGTTAAATTCTCTAAGCTCTCACTTACAAGAAGTTTCTCGTTGACTGAATCGCCTTGAGTAATCGATTAATCACACAGTCTTGTTCATTTAAACAAAAACGTCGAAGATACATTTGTCACTCCAACAAGTTTTTCTTATTGTGCTCGACTAACAGCTAATTTTTTCACTTTTAGATAAAGTCTCGGATAACTTTATCTAAAAGATTATATTACGTGTATTACAAATATCTTTATCCAAAGTATAGCTATCGAAAGGTATGAAGAAATCAGTAGTAAGTGCAACAGCATTTTTACGTGAGACTGGTGGATGAAGAGGAAAAACAATTCCAAGCATGTATGTGCTTGTTTGTGAAATATGAATCTCGGACTGACAGGTGTGACATGCGTATATAAACTCCGGGATCAGAGCAATTTATTATCATGCGTTACATCACGCGACATATACCTCGCATGCGTTTCACATGTGGTGTGGAATTACATCCTTTGAAATTGTATTAAGTTCAAGGCAGATTGTCTAACGTCTGTTCTGCAAATATAGATCAGATGAATAGGATGCGTTCTGTAGACTTACGTCGGATACGCGTGGCGACATTGACATGTTAAGTCAACGCGCAAAAAAAAAAATACAGCGAAGAATAGAATTTTAAATGATAACACAAAAGGAATTATTCAAAAGGTATTTAACACATGTTATACTTCTCATTTAAATATTTTGTAATATATTTTTACATGTAGTTTAAAAATTGAAACAATATTTGAAGTTTCACATGTACGTTTTATTCTTTTTGTTTTAGTGTCCGGGAATTTAATTGTGATGTAAATTGCTGTGTAATAGTTCGCTCCCAAGGCGAGACGTGAGCACTTACGAGATCGTCGTAAATGCGAGTTCGATAATCAGCTTAGCTCGTAAAAGTATCAAAAGTAGTTAACACTGTGTGTATGTATTTCGAAAGAGGGTATGCGACTAACGTCCGGCAGAACAGCGTTGCGATGAAGGATGCACACAAGTAGTGGTGGGAGAACTTGACGAGGTAGTCGTCTTATCTCTACCTTGTCCAGTTCTCTCACCATTGCTTGTGTGCATCCTTCATCGCAACGCTGTGGCAGAATGCATCTGACTGAAAGCGATACAAGAAATTGCGCATTACGGAGATAACGAAAACAGAGAGATTTATTCACTTTTGATGACGAGAGGCTTTTCGTGCATCGAAATGCAATGCATCGATAATAGTTGTTCTATTTCGCATTTCACATGCAATGCGAAATAGAACAACGTAACTTCGCGAATAGAATCCTTTGTAACTAGATAGAACTCGATATTTTATTGATTCGAATTCTCAAAATAGATAAATGCGCGAGAAATGTGCTTGCAAATTAAACGCGCTTTCTTACAATAAAACATTTGTATAGAAGAAAACGTTTAAGATTCAAAAGGATTCGTCGGATATGAATCAAGTGTGAATTTTAATTAAATATAAATAATCAGATTAACAACTGAAATGCGCACAAGAAGAGATTATTGCGAAGAAACGGGAGCACTAACGTCCCAATTATTGCTCGGTAAGTGAGCAGAGCAACTCGTTTACCAAGTGCGCGTTACGTTATAATTTAAAGGCGCAAGAGAGATTGAAAAAAAAACAAAAAAAAAGACAACTCAGTTGCTGAATGTAATAGAATTTCAACGAACGCAACAGGTATAATGCGAAGAGAGATTTACTACGCCCTGTTGCACGCGGTTTTTACGAGCCGCAGCTCGGTGCCAAAGGCTGGAAACGCCGCCGCGTGTATGTGCAACAAGAATAAACTGTGGCCGTTACATTGCTTTTTTTTTGCGACGAGCAGTAGCAATTGCGCTGTAAACGAGTGACCGGATTTTTTTCTTGCTGCCTTCGTGTTTCGTCCAGTCTGCATCATTTCAACGGAGAATCATGAATATTTATCTTCTACAGAACAGTTAGCGCCAGTTTCATCGACGCGTTTTACCGACAAAATAACATTTGAACTTGAAAACCGATACGCGAAGAAATACATTTATGTTGAACGGGGGAAAAAGAAGTCAAACACACAAGCAAAATCGCGAACAAAAGAAATTATTGAACCAATATTCACAAAAATTGGCGCACGTATTTGGTTTCGCGAATAAGAACATTGTAAGAGAAATGTTTGTTTGGTTCAATTTAAAACTGTGAATTACTAGGCGAAAGGATCAACGACCCCGCGATCAACGTCGCGCAGA
Source organism: Pseudomyrmex concolor (assembly GCA_014839585.1). Taxonomy (NCBI): domain Eukaryota; kingdom Metazoa; phylum Arthropoda; class Insecta; order Hymenoptera; family Formicidae; genus Pseudomyrmex; species Pseudomyrmex concolor. The sequence goes on from QVOB01025292.1 coordinate 10,717, forward strand.
TCTCGGCCGCGTTGCAAAGTAGAATGCATTATAAGAAACTTCCACACAAAATTGCGAATTAAGCGCGCGTACCGTTAAATTGCATCTAACAAAATACATAGTGTCTGAGCTGACTGATGTTTTTTTTTTTTTAAATTATCTTTTAGCGGTGGAGCTTTTCTTCCGACGCTCAGACATAAATACCGTTATGCTCTGATTACATCATTCTTTATTTTTAGAGAGTCTTTATGTTTAGAGGCACTTCTCTTATTTATCGCTTTTCATCTATTTTTGAAATATTGCGTAGGTCCACAGATACATGATAAATGTCAGAAAAATATTATTGTTGGCTTTTTGAATTTAAAAATAAGTTATTACAATATTGTAAGTATTTTTTTTTTTTGGTTGATAAAGGCATTGTTTTACTTGATCGAACTGCAAAAGCGCTACTCAATCGTAGCGCTTGTAATCGAGCCTCGGAAGCTGTGTCGGAGCTCGGTAGTCCGATTCTCCACCTGTTTGCCTGGAGCAAAGGGCAAAACACTAAAAGATCTAGACAACGTAGTTGTAGTGAAAAAACCTTTTTTTGCGCTAACGTTATTTATTTCATATTGCGACAGCAGCTTGTAAATATGTTATAAGGACTGAATTTGCAATCAAAACGTTTGCAATAAATTTAAGTTCGACGCAAAGCAAAGTTTTTATCACTGATAATCGCACGTGACTCTTCCTGGTCTAATTTCCGTTTGATCTTGATAATTAATACAAAATTTTATTTCTTCTGCACAGGTGAATTTTCTTTTGACGCAATTCACCGCTCTCGTACTAGCCGGGATATTGAGATCGCGTCTGAGTCCCGCCACTGTTACTCCAGGTACCAGACATGTGTACGGTCTTACTATTGGCCTTGCTCTCGGATATTTTTGCTTCGGCAGGTGAGATATCACTCCGTTCCGCGTATAAATAATGCATGAGAATTGTCACATGATTATTTTTGACGTGGCGCAAAATACCAAAGTGCGCAATCGTTCGTTGAACAGAGCATTGAAAGCTTTTAAAGATATGTCTGTTTAAAATAAAGCTGTTTAAATATGTATCTTTGTCACGTTCTGGTTCACGGAATATAAAAAGGAAGAAAGGATTGTGGATCATTATTTATATCCGCCGATCTTTCTTCTTCTTTCGATTACATTCATTCAAGAGGAGTTGAAAGGATTTGCTTTAATTGTACGCAGTGTCTCGCTCGGCGAGATCTCGCTTTCATTACCACACGCACTGACTATATTGGATTTCCACGCGCTTTGCATGAATTTTCTAGCACTCGAGATTGTTTTAAAGATTAGTCAATCTTTGTAGAGAGATCACGAAGATTGTTTAAAAAAGAAGCTGACATTTCAATTTGTTTTCTTATGTAAGCAGGATTTAATACATGTCACAGCATTTTGTTTAAGATTAAATATCTAAGATTAGTCTTTTAATCGCAACTATATTTACGTACGTTTTTTTTTTTTATCGTACCTCCACTATTGACACATTCTGATATAAAAAGTTTAATGCCCAGTTATCAATGTTTTCTTCCAGGCAAGCCGTTCATCTCGTTGGTCTTCCCGCAATATGTTACATAGCGATACGCATACAAAATCCGTACAATGTGCAGAGGTAAGACAAAATATATTGCGCACACGATGCGCGTTATGAATAAATCACAAAAATACTCTTGTTATGTTAATAGTATGGTAATGACAATTCACGTGGTGTTTTTTTCTCGCTAGTAACTCGCGTTTTTCTGCAATTTAATAAAATATTTTGATTTCCATAATTAATTTATAAAAGAAACCAAGATGTTATCGTGACTGGTTTTTTTCTTCCTTTTTATCAAGTCTAACATGAATAAATAATGAAGATGATGAATAAAAACGACAGACGATGATTCGCCAATTCGTAACTGTATAAAGTGCACTGCGCAACCGTTTGCATACGCATGCGACGTAACGTATATCTATGTGCGCGCGATCATTGTCGAATTAACCACGTTTGACCCCATCGTAAATCACGCGACCGACGACGATGGCCGCACGAACTTGACTCTCGTATGTTTGAATGTGTTTCAGGGTCGTTCTCGCAATAGCGTTGATCTACTTATCGTGCATTCACTTACATCGTCAGATGTATGATTATGGCTCGTATAAGCTCGACATTACCGGTACGTTTAACTCATGATCTCACCTCTCTCTCTCCCTTTTCCCTTTAATTTACTCGCGTATTTTATATTTGTTTATTCTTTTTTTTTTTTTTTTTTTTTTTTTTTAGACTTAAGTGAAGAGAAACAACGTTTAAGTAAATTATTTTATGATATATAAAAACTGAAGCCGTAATTTTCAAGAAACTTTTATCGTGGATACTTTCTTGCCTCTGACGTCATAAAACGGACACGAAGCAATCAAGGTTAATAGTGAGAATATCTTGGCGATATTGTTTCGTATGTTTATATGATTGTACGATGATGTAAGTCCGTCCAGTGCAGTCCATATTCATTTCCCTTACATGATTCAACTCTTGCAAATCTTTTTAAGAGATAAATGGACGTTGAATATTCTCAGCTCTATTGTATATAATTTCTATCAATTATCATGCTTATAAGTCAGCTGTCAATATATATTTTTTTTATTAACAAAATTTTGTAAATCGAGTCACGTTCAACTCCAGTATTCAGCAGTCTATGATATCGAATGTCTCTCATATCCTATTATGCACAAGCAACTGCGTGTCTCGCTTGCAAATGTTTCGGCGCGACAAGTCTCTTGTGTCTCGCTTTTATAATACATATATATGTGTGTGTAACATACATGCGTTCTTTTCAGGTCCTCTCATGGTTATAACGCAGAAAGTAACTAGTCTAGCATATAGCATTCATGATGGACTAACGCGTCGGGAAGAGGAGCTGACACAGATGCAACGTCATCAGGCTGTAAAGTGAGTGCATTTGCTCTTTAAACGGGGGTCCCATGCGACACGTTATTTATATCACGCATAAAAAGAACGCTGCAACATATACACAGAGAGAACGGTTTCTTTAGATTTAACAATTTCCAATGAAATTATTCCAAAGAAATTAATTTCTTTGGATTTAACAAAATTTTTTAAATCTAAAAAAACCGTTCTCTTAGATTTAA
>QVOB01025293.1:0-20039 GCA_014839585.1 Pseudomyrmex concolor
CGATTGAAATGTCGGATTGGGTGGTGCCGGGAAAGTTTTCAACCAGTTTACCATCTCTCTCTTTCTCTCCTTTCCTCTTACCGTATCGATGCCGTGATCGCGCGTACAGACACACTGTTACACACCCGTTGCGAACGGAAAACGCTTTTCCGCCCTCTCTGTTTTCGCCGACGGAACGCACGCGTTTCAACCACGTCTCCGAGAATCGCTCGTCGTGACGAAGTAATCTTTATCGTCGGATCATGGAATAATTTTTCAAATCCGTCTTTTCAAAGTTAAGTTTGCGCACGTACTTGCTTGTGCGTTATTACGCCGCCCGTCGTAAATTTTGAACAAAAGTAAGAACACCACGCTGCTGCATGCGCGCGGTGAATTGCGACATGCCGCCGCTGAAGTTGGCGGCTGCCAGTCGAGTGCCGGCAACTTTCTAATTTTAAAGCCTCACGTCGGATACGTGATACGCAATATTGCTCCGACATATATAAATATGAATATATCTTATATGCTGAGAGAACGTAATTGTCGGATGTGCGTATTGCACTTCGATGACACGACCGAAATTTGAAGAAACGGGATTGCATGAAATGATGACAAATAGTAAAAAATACGAAAAATATTAAAATATTTTTTTAATTTTTGCAACAGTGCGTGCAAATTAGAGTAATCCACTTAAATCAAGATATATTTATTCGCGTTGCGGAACGGGGAACAACAAATGTCTTTTTATTTTTTCACGCTCGGCGTTACCTCGCAGAATTGTGTATTTATGCGGATATTCCGCAAATGGTAGCGGCAATAATCGTAAAGTCACAATCACGCAATTACGAGCAACGGCTTTTTCTCGAACGTAACGTTTTTAGCAGCTCATTTACGCTCGCCCGGAAGCCATTCGCTTCCAGCATAATGCAGATTTAGGTAACAGCTGCGAGCATATATACACTGTTACAGAGAATACACGCCGAGCTTTCTCGAGAAGCTGTGGATGCGGCGCGACGTGCGGTAGCATACGCATGAGCTACTTAGGCTCCGGATTGCGTTCGAATCTATTGACAGATTTTACAATAATTGTTCTCAATCCGTTAGGATTATCAAATCGAATCTGTCGGAAAAAATACGTTCCGTCTTAAAAAGAACGGAAATACCACGGCAAAACTCCTGAGCTTTAATGAGGTTCTCGTTTTCATACATAAAATTACTTATTTATAACAAGCTAAGTCTGATGAATATTTTCTCAAGTAATCCGAAGCACACTTGCCTATAAAAACTTGTAAGGATTTTTCTTTGCGGCACCGTTAATGTTAAAAGGAACCGGAGATTGTTGAGCTCTCGTCAAAAGTTCAGCTAATTCCACGCTTGTTACGTGCATCGCTCGATTTCGCAAACTAAGAGGCAGTGTGCGGCTGTTCTTTTTTTTGTGTTGTTTAAAATTTGTTAGCAAACTTTCTTTTTACTTAACAAACTTATGTAATATATTCTTTAAATTCTGTGATTCAAGAGTACGGCACACGCAAAAAATGTGCATCTCTTTATTCGGATTTGCTTTCGAGCGTGTTTCCGGATGTTCTCTTTCCACGTTTGATAAAATCCGCGTCCACGCCTGATCCACGTTGCCCACTTACTTAGAGGGGTGAATGTTTATGTAAATAAGTACAACGAGCACACAAACCCTCGGCGCTCGCAACAGCTCCAAGAATTCCCTCTGTGTTTTCTCTCCACGTACTGATCCATAAACGTCACGTACATGAATCAACGTATAGGTGTGTGACTGTCATACGGCCGTGTCTCCTATCCCTTCTCTACACTCACTCACCAAACACATACACATGGCGGCACAGCTACACAAATGGCGTACATACACACGTGCGCTCGGAGCCCAGTGCGAACGTTTCTCTCGGTGACTGCTCCCAATTATCTTCAATAACCACACTGGCAAAATCCACCCAGCATGACGCGGCTCCGGCAACATTGAGTAATTGTCTCACGTTTTGCTTTCCCTCTCCGCATGCATCCAGCCCTTCGAATCCGGAAATAAATGATTGCTCGATATTGTGAAACCGCACGCGCATTGTTTCTACCGGAACGGGCGACGAAAAACCGACACCACGACAACCAGCGGAGAGGATCGAAGCGAGGCCGAGAGCGAGAGAAAGAAGATAGAGAAAGAAGGGAGACAAAAAGAGAGCTGGCGGCAAAACCGCCGAGGTAAAAAGGAAAGGCTAGACGCGGAGACGAAGCAAAGAGTGGCTGGCTTCAATAGAGAACCAAACAGAAATTGTCAGAAATTGAGAAAACCACCGCGCCTGAGGCATCAAAATAGGACGCGCTTCTTCTACTGCATTCGCACACAAATACTCACGACGTCTGTTTGCGCGTCCGGTATGTATTCGTGCGCACATGTATATGCGTGGTTTATTAAATAAAGTTACATGGTATGTGCGCGGTTCGTTTGCCCTTCGCCGAAACGTACAAAGAATCCGCCAGACGCAAAATGACGTGTTTCAGATATATCTACACGTTTTCCGGCAAATCGGAATTATTTGATTGTATTATTGCGCACACAGTAAACCGAATATTTTTCCTCTAATTTATAAAGGAACATGCAAAAAACTTTGGAAAGTTGAGAATAGATAAGTTAAGTTGCAATTGAATAATCGATTTAATTTCAAAACCTTGTCAATCGTTTGAATTTACTAGAAAAGATAAAATATTGTACGAGAGATTATACCAATGACATGTATCGACTGTCTGGAGCACAATGGGGAACAATTTTCCTCGTTCTCTTATTTGAAAAATATGCGAAATTCGCCGCGAGGAAATATAAACGCCGGATAATCGTCGACGTCGACGAAGGTAAAGCAATCTCTCAGCCACCGAATGGAAAATTCTATAGTGATCTAAGGAAAAAAAGCTCGTTTCTTTAATGCAAATCTCTTCGTTGTGTTTATACATCAGTAGGTATACAATATATTTGAAGTATACTCGATGCAAAAGAATTGTAACAAGAATTCTCTCAATATTGTTCTACTCGCAATATTTCGGAAAAATTACACAATAGACAGTTTTACTACTCGTTTATACAGGAAGAAAACTTCGTTTCGCGCAATGCTTTGTTAAATAATAACAACTCGTCGTCGAAAATCAACCAAAAACTCGTGTTTAAAAGCGTTGCTTGTGGTTATTTATTTCTTCTGAAGAGCGTATGCAGCGCCGCTTTAAAAGATAAGTTCCTCGATTTCGGAGAAAATATTTTCCGCGCGAGTGATGAGAACGCGATTGTCGTTGACATTGACAAGTCGAAGTCAAGATTGATGTAACCGAAGGAACGTGATGACGTACCTAAGATTTTCCTGCCTTCGCGATTCTCGACTGCAACGTCGATTTGTGGAAAGCCGTTTATCTCCTCAAACGGGTTACCCGCAACTTTTCGTCGACGTTTATCGACAAATCCCGCGATAAAAGGCGAAGGAACGGGGAAACGCGGCGCGCAGAGAGAAGAGCACGCATCTTTTCGCATTTTTAGCGGTCTCCGTCGATGATGGAAACAGTTTGAAAATTTCTCTCTATTTCTTTGAGATTACATTTTTCCTGCACATTAAATTTCGCTTAGACTTTTTTTCTCCTACAGTTATAAATCAACTTTATAGTCCGTTAGACCGTAAATATGGAACACGCAACTGTTATGAGATCCTTTGACTTTTTTTTTCCGTCATAAATTGACTATGTCCGAATTCAAAGCTCGCAGACATACGATTGCTAGTGCTTTCGTAAAACTTGTATAAAAACATTTTTTAATCAATATATTTGAGAATATACTGGTGAACTCTCTCTGCATATACATAAAACTTCTGTTCTAAAGAATAGATTTTTATCTATTTATGTGGGATAACTTTTTAAAAAATACATATTTACGTCAGTCTTTATTTTGTAAATGTTAAAATTGTTAAAAACTTAATCTGATTTTGTGTCTATATGTCGATTGTCTTATCGCGTCTGGTAACAGAATTAAATAACGTGACGGCTTGCATCAGAAAATTGATTCGAGCAAGTGAATTTTTCAGGTCACAGAAAAAGACGAGGCCCAATTCTGAGGCTTGTGCGCGGATGTAACAACGGGCGTGTGCAAGTTTTAGCATTCGTTGCGATCAGTAATTTTCTTAGCTCAAGTTTTCACGTGCTCCCGGGCTTTTCCCTGAGTAGGTATGCAATCTCCCAGAAAGCAGGCAGCCGCTATTCGCTAGAAAATTTCGGTCCTCCCTACGTGCGCTCTTATTAAAATGGGATGCGAGAGCAAGAGATTTCACGTAACGCTACATGCGAAATATGCGTTTACTTGTAAGAGAAATCTTGAGCGTATTATAGCATTGTAATATTGCGCTTTCGCAGCACATGCGACGCGTTTTCCGCGGAAACGAATTTTAACGGAAGACCTGACACTGCGTGTAAATAAATACGAATCCTTTTCATTACGAGAAAGTGCCGTACTTTTCGACGCGTATGTAATTTGAAGAGAACAGAGAATCAATTGTTTTTTCATTTTTTCGAAGTAATCACATTTGCAATTTGACGATTTTATAATGACAAAGTAATATACATCAATGTTCATTATTTATAACACGCAAAGTATTTATGATTATATAATTATTTGCTGATGAAATACACAAAATATAATTCTATATATGATATTTCGATTGTTACTGTTTTTTAATCATTAACATTGATCGCGCAATATCAGTTATTATGCAATTTTTACTGCAATACCTGTGAGTATAATTTTATTATTGATGCTTAAACACATCAAAGTATTTTACGTGTAGTACATTTCTTTCATGTTGTTTGTTTTTTTAACTTTATCGGAAAAATCTCTCGAAATTACATAACTCTCTCTCTCTCTTTCTCTCTCTTAAAGCCTGTATCTTCATTATCGAGATAAGTTTTTGTTTTAAAAAATTTAACGCAAATTGGAGGCGTGAGTTTTTTTCTACTTTAATGGTTCCTCGTTATTTTCCACATTTCTTCTGCGCCCGCGCCGCGTGCATTCGGTTCGGTACGCCGAAGATCTCTCTCTCTGTAATCGGCGTCTTCGGTCTTTGAGTGAGTGAAGGGGAGGAGAAGCACGGGAAGAAGTACTAAAGGAAAAGAAGAAACGCCAAACGGAGTACCGGATTACTCAATTGTCGAATTCGATTGGCCGCGCTGATTGAATCGTTGAGAATCGTCTCTCCCTTGAGAATCCGAAAAGCCGCGAAAAGAACCCGTTCGGCACTCTTTAGTAACAAATAAAATATAACAAATCCACGAAATAAAACCACCTATCTTAAAACACCACGTTTTATCGCAAAATTCTCAAGTTCATCTTGTATTGATTGACACAATAAAATTAACGTATTAATAGATATTAAAAATTGTCACACAAATACATAAAAACTAATTGCACTAATATATCTACAGAACGTTTTTTTTTTATTATTTATGAATATTGTGAAGATAAAATAAAAAATCTAGAAAGTTTTGTAGGAAATCAAGAAAAAGAAACGTGACGATATTCATAATATTATAAAAACATGTGTAAAGCCTTTTTTAGATATTTGTATATCGAGGCCGTCCCATCGGCTTTAATAATACTTTGTCCCAGTTTTGCGTTTCTATTAACTTCTTGCGAAAGACGCCCGAATGCAAGACAAATACCTTCTCCGCGAAGAAATCCGGCCGTCAAATATTCCAGTCATCGCATGGGAAAGGATGATAATCCGACACGGCGCTCTGCAGTTCTTCACATAAGGAGAAATTTTCGAGCGTTTTCCGCGCGGAAGACCAAATATCCCCCGCGCGCTTTTCGTCGAATTCTGCAAAAGACGCTTTTTCCTTTCGCCTCTCGTTGTTGACGTTTCTCAACCGACGGAGTCGCCGGAAATTCGTGGCTTGACGTTTTATCGAACAACGAGACTTTATTGTGGCGAACGCGGAAGTACGAAGCGCGAAGGAATGAAATCCCACCGTCCGTCGGCGGAGCATCGTCGTGAGAAAGGAAACTTCCCCATAAGAGATAAAACATCTCACGCGATTTTCGCGCTTTTTGTTCGGGCGAAAAGAAAGGAAGACTTCCAAAGTTCGCGCCATTGTCTAAAACGTTTAATCTGATACGAGCGGCGTTTTTGCGCGACGCGTTCACTCGCTATTGTCTAAACACAGATCAATTTGGTGTGGCAAAAAGCAACGAGAAATTACGTTCGCTTCCACGCCAATGGTAAGCGATCCCGTTGATTATCTCTATTAAACAATTTTGCCGCGCGTAACACGCGTTGATCCGGTATTTCGCTGTTTATGTTTTCCCAGTAAATGGTAATATTGATATTTTGATGATGTTTTATAGGCAAACGCGCTGCGCTTTCGGTGTGATTATTCGCAAGAGAATATATACACGTATTGCAAACCGAAAGTCACTTTTTCAACTGTTTGTCTTGTCGCTCAAGCTTAACTTCTCAAACAATAAAATGCAATAACGGTACGAATTTAATCTATTAGATTAATACCATCGTTTATCTTGATACATACGTTTACATACAGAGAGAACATTTTTCTATTTGAATACTGAAACATTTTTCTGTATTTGAATATTGGATTGTATATTATGTGATATCAAAAATTTGTGTTTAATCTCGTTCACATCTCTGATATATGTGTTTAATCTCGTTCACATCTCGGACATAGCAGGACGGGACGCAAGTACGTAAAACATTTCAAGCCTCAAAACGAGCATTCGCGCACTTCCGACTTCAGTCGAAAGTATGCGGTCGATGAGGCGAACGCGCGCAGTAGGTACAACCCGGAAGGAAACGAGAAAATCCACTGGAATTCCGGATTAGAATAACGTATAGTGTTGTAATTGAAGACGAAAGCCACTTATACAAATTTTTTACGAAAAGTCGAGGAGCACGTTGAATAATTTGTAAAACGAAGAAAGGAAATATCGTTCTCGACGTTTCCCGTGAAAAGGGTTCCCGCCTAATGAGCCGTGGATACAAAGGACCCTCATTTCAACCGGTGAGCTCATTCGCGGAAATTTTTTAAGGAAGCCGCATAAAGTAGAATAGGAAGCATTACCTGTGTCTACCATCGCGAACTTTCGTGGTGAAGGATCTCGGCTTAATGATCCACGGGTAAGAATATCGAAAAGAGGGGGAGGAGGTGCGTTCGATATCGCAGCGACGTAAATTATCCGTGAGAGATCAATGGAAGTGTAAATTTCGGGCGGCCAATTGAATTTTTGTGTACCCGGCTGCCATGAAATTCAAAGCAGTGAGCCGCGCGCGGATCTCTGTTCGAGAAGTTTGCGGGTAAGTGCGACTTGTCTTCCAAGTTCGCCGTGAAAGTAACTCGTTTCATCGACTCCGATTACAAAGTTGCTTAATGCGATTGGCGCAAACAGCACAATTCCCGACGGGACGTCCCGAGCTCTTTGCAATTTACATTCGCTTGTCTCGCGGATAAGTGCGCGGGAAAAGAGAGATCGCTTTTATGTGTCGCGTAATGTACTTGTCGCGTAATTTCCTCTTTTCAGAGAAAATAACGCAATGACGATATCATTTCTGTACCTAATTTAAAAATGATGTAAACATTTTTTGATGTAAACAATATAAACATTTTTTTCCTAACGTAAAACACGTACTTACATAACGATATTTGTTTCTATAAAGAAAATACGGTGTATTTGCCGCTAGAAAATAATATACGCCTTGATCGTCAAAGCGTCAAAATTGCGCAAAAAAGATCTCAGAGAATTATACACTTTGCCGGCATGATATATTAAAAAGGTTTCTACGGTCTTAAGGTCAAAAGTTCTCGAGAGAAAGCCATTTAAATAGGTCAAGTCATTAAATAAAAGCTCTCTCTCTCTCTCGACTGTTTCGCACGCGAAATTGTCCGTAATTTTTGTAGTTTACAGTAAAAATTTCAAATAACCAGTAAAAAGATAGCAATCGTTAAAAAGTTATAAAGTTGGAGATTTAATAACTCGATATAATCTGAAAAATATGGTCAATTAGTAATAATGAACAATATAAGGAGTAACTTGCAGTTTTGCTTTATACGTTGTTTCATTAACTTTGCAGATAGCATGATGATCATTTCGGCGTTTACTCTCTTTTACGAAAGAGAACACGACACAACTATGTGTATCTCTTGGACGAAAGCCAAAACAATATAGCATAATTATGCCGAATTAAACTTGCATTAAAGTCTGCGCGCTGTAATCGAAATTTATGGTAGATACAGATTAAGCAAAATCGCAAATGTCAGTTATATAAGATTCAAAAGTAACACACATGCACATAAAAAATTTATTAAAAATGTATTACGTATTCGATATATTTCTTGCTACGATATTCCATAATATGTCATGAGAGATGATTCAGGATACACATCTTGATATCAGAAGCTCGCTCCACAAACATTTTGTAAGGTTGATTTTAAGGAAAAACGTGACTTCCGTCGACACATGCGGCAAAGATGAAATACTTGATGATCAAAGGACTAGCTAATCGCAGAAACATCCGCCAAAGCAGCAGTATATCGGCTGCCGTTTGCTCACGAACAAATCGCGCGGCTTTGCTCTCGTTTACCAAAGACTAAATGATCGACTGATCATTCTCTTTGCTTGAAATACCCGGAGAAAAACTTGAAATATATGTATGTATGCAATTCCATACTTTTGTCTGTATATGTAGACACATTTGACAGAAAAAAAATTATTATACGAGCGGTAATTAGAATTTATTTGCTATTGATTTCACGTCTCAAAAGAAGCAGATATATTTAAATGGTTAAACTTTTCTATTAGAAAACGAGAAAGTAAAATGAAGAAAAGAGAAAAACAAGATTGTTCTGTCGACGTGTAAAACGAGCAAAGATTAAATGGCAATAATTAATCCGTTTGAACGACTCTATCGCGTTGCAATTTGTTCCGAAAGTTTTCTCGGATATCAAGAAGTTTATTAACGCTTATTTTATCAACAAGCACACTGAAACGAAGCAATTTCTTCGGGATCTGAAAACTATTATGTTCCGAGAAATTGAAAATGTCGCATAAGATGATAAATATCCAAGGAGTATTATTCCTTGAAAAATGTTTTCTCCGAGATTCTCGTGGTGTTCTACAACTAACTTTGTGTAGATTTTTTATTTTATTTTTTTTTTGGAAAATTTAGGCAAATTTGATTCTTCAAAAAACAATAATTATATTATTTTACTTAGACTCAAGGGCTATCAGTAGTGAACTGTGATATAATTATTGATAAAACTGTTAATAACTGCAAAACTAAAATCACGCATATGATTAATTAAAAAATGCAATCTGGATAGTCGTTGAATAAATTATAACAGCTGTGCTTATAGCGCTTATAGCGTCTAAATTACGTAATACCCCTCTTCCCCACACCTTTTTCTTTTTTTTTTTGCGGTCTTCGCAATGGGCGCTTCTTCTGACGGTAACAAATAACACCTTCTTCTGTTTCCGAGTTTCTTCCCTGAAATTTATTTCGACTCAGATGAGATGCAGGCCGCAGCGGTTCTTGCGAATTATTCTGCCTCGATTCGTACGAAGATCGATTCCACCCGCAGCCACCATCCGAAATGCGAGAAGGGAAAGGTAGATCTGACGATCGTCGAGTTAACGAATTTAAATGAAAGGTATGGAAAAAGGAAAAAGAAGAAAGAGAGAGAGAGAAAAGGTCGACAGTTTCTGAAACCAAAAAAACCGGAGCACCCCTCATCCGGCCCTACTGTTCGGGGCGAACACCTTTTATTAAACGTAAGAAAGAGAGAAAGTGCGAGAGACAGACACCCGGGCGCGAGCCGAGAGGGTTGGCGAAACGACCGCATAAATTATGCTTATGAGCCATTTCGTGTGTTCTGCGCCGCCATTTTTAAATTATACTTTTAAATGTAGTCTGTAGGACGCGTGATGACCGGGACGTCTTTCTTGATTCATCTCTAGTTTCATTCCTCGCGGCGGCAACGGCGCAAGTGGCTCGCGCGTATTATCTCCGACCGCGCGTTTGAGAAAAGTGTTTCGTTGAAAATTTGTTCTTTATTTCGGTATATTATTTTGTTAAGACTTTCCCTCGCCTCAAGCGTCGCGTCATGCGGAATAAATTTAATTAGGACGTTGTTGCTGAGCAGGGATCGCCGGTGTTAATCGCGAGCAAAGTACTTGGCTTGCTTTCTAGCTCATTTAAACGCGTAACACAGATAACAATTACGACCTACGAGTATAATTCTCCTACAAATTTCGAAAAAAGAGACGCAATTGTATACTAAATAAAAAGAGAAAGAATTGTTCCAATTTACATTAAATAAATTAAATAAACATAAAAAACGGAGTTTTTAGTTTATTAGTGTATTTTTAGTTGTGATAAATACAACATACATAATGTGTTGATGCTGTTGATTATCTCTTGAAAAAACATCGTCAATCCTTTCTAAATTCCCGAGTTCGTCATAAAGAACGACACTGCTCACGGAATAAATCGCATGAAAAAAAGAAAAAACATCAACGTATATCGTGGCCTGTCCACGAAAGCAGCTAGTTTCTTTTACGGCACACAGAAATAACGTTACTTATCGCTACGAAAACCAGTGCCGCGCCAAGTACAAGCCGGTGAGATGCTAACTTGAGATACTGCGCGCCCCGGGCAGGGTTAGCCTCGCAGTGTGTTCCCGTATAGAACCCTCTTCTAAACTCGGTTAATATCTTTCTTTTTCGTTCATTTATTGCCCCGCACAAGGTTAAGACTATTTTTCAACCGTTTTTCGCATTTATCGTCATCGCAACATGGAACGCTTTATTTCACAACAACAATTACGAAATCGCCGTAATGCAGCGAATAACTGAAACAAGCTGTTGACGTGCGCGTTTAAAATTATTTACAATTAAAAATACAAGCGTAAAGTTGTTTAAAAAATTTTTTACAATCAGAAAGGTCTTAAGTAGTCTTCGCAAAAAATACTTATTAATTTGTTTCTAACAGACAACATCGCGCAGTAGATTATTTTATCAGAGAACGAGTTGATTTATATCTTTGCAGGTAGATTCGATAACGAAAAAGAACGCTCAAGGAAGTCTCGCGCATCTAGCGCGGCTTTAACAACTTCAGTTGACCCGACGTCACGGCGCGCTTTCCAAACACAATGCAAATACCGCGCTAGGTAGATTAATTATTTGCAGCTGGTCCGAGCTCTAGGGAAGCCCGTAATAAGCGATGCGCCATTCTCTCTTCTCGGATGCAGTCTCTCGAAGGCTTCTTAATAAACTTTGGTTTCCGCGCTAAAATCCTAGATCGATATAAGTCCTAGAGCCATCGGGCAAGATTACGTATCTCGTCGGCGTAAGTAGCTTTCCAACAAAGACTGCTTTTGACTTCTCGTCTCGGTCATCTGCGCGAGTACAAAATATATTAAGACAACGCGAGGGCATTTGAGATTTTCACTTCCAAATTTTCCAACGTGAGGAATATAAATTTACGGATATACATTTTTTCTCTCTTTCTCTGCTAGATCTACACTTGCTCGTGCGAGCAAAATATTGAGAACTTGTGTAGTGACGCTTGTAGTGTGTAGTTTGAACGTTATCCGCAATCAATTAGTGACGCTTCAAAGAGTTTTTATGTCTTGCAATAAAGTTGTAATAATTGCGAAAGCGCGGCGTTGAGATATTCGATTAGATGTTTCACTTTTCTCGAAACTGGTGTATTCAGAAACACGACTAAGCAAAAATGGCGCAATCGCTCGTAGTAATCCCAACTCTCATCCCTGCTGTGCATTCGCCTGCAAGTTCGCGGGTCTCGTCTTGTGCTTGCAAGGGCGATTAAACCAGTCCCATTGAATCCATTAAATGTATAAGGACAACCTCGTGGGTATACAAGAGAAGTCTCGTATTCGCGTCGAATTTCCTCGCGAGAGAATCTCGAAGCTGCTGCCGCATCTTCCTCGGGGGAATTAAATAACTAGGGGCGGTTCCAGCGGTGAGTGCGCGATTTGAGATTTTCTTTTCAATTAAGGTGAAAGTGAGTCGTTTGAATGAGAACAGGTGTGTGTGTATGTGTATTTGCGCGCGCGTGTTCGTCTAATCAGTTTTAAAGCGGATAAATTTTTAACTCTCGACGAGAGTATTCGAAAGTTTCGCTCGACGGGCATCGAAGAACGTTGTGGTTTAGATTCGTTCGACGAAGTGGAAGTGAAGTGAAAGAGGGATGTGATCCACGGTAATGGCCAGCGCCTCACGATTCTCTGAAAAACTTTCAAGTCGAAGGTGAGTTGTCCTCTCTCTCTCTTCTCTTTCTTCCTTCCGCATGATTTCTCGCCCCATATACCTTCGCTGCGATTCTTCGCCATCTTTTTCGTTCGATTTTCTTTCGTTCATTTCCGGCTCAGTTCTCGCTTACTCGCTTTCCTTCTTGACTTACTCGTTCGCTTGTTCTTTCTGTTTCTCTTCGTATCGAAGCTTTACCGGCTCTTTTGTAGCCTTTTTTCAAAGAGTGACTGTAAAAGTGCGTTAAATGCAATACGAAGCATTCTTCCACTTTGCGACAATCGTAGTCTGCAATTAACGATTCGCAGTCTTTGCTCATGAGACATTGCTCTCTATCATTTGTTATATATCATAAATATTTTAATACAACGTAGTTATTAGTACAATATTGTAAAAAAATCGGATGTAGAATTTATTATAACGATAGTTCTTTAGCAAAATTCTTTAAATTCGTAATGTAATATATATATTAACATTGTGTCAGACAAATATTTTGTACTCAACTGTTAGTGATTTGCCATAAATAAAGCTTTTAAGAATTAACTCTTGTATTGACAAGCCTTCAAAACAGAAAATTGAAAAACATGTTTGAAATCAGAAATAACGCTCGAATGATTTCCGAGAGAACAGTTCGCAGCTATCGACCAGAGTAGATCGGAGAGACGACGTGCGATATGTGTTGAGTCAGCGTGAAAAACATTGTATCGACATTATATTAATGTCATTTATACTAATACGTACATATATGTGTGTATATATAAATACATAATTTTTAATTGTATTTTTTTTTATATTAAATTAACTTTTCAATCTAAATAAAGTCGTTTCCACAATTTCTACAACATAATAAATATACGTAACACGTGGTGTTGCGATAAAAATGCAACATGCTGATTGTCAAAGTGGGCGGTCGAAAAACTCTTTGCTCATCTAGCGTGCTTTGTTGTAATCCGAATCCGTAAATGCGAACCGACGAAACCGACCGTAATTGCGCTATCAGAATTTTACAGTCGCCTATTGTAGCAGCACGGCACGCTTCAATTAGCTATAAATCCGGCGTGACTCAATTCGATTAATCCGACCGAATTTGCGTAGCCGTTGCCGTGACCGTTTGTGATCGCGAGAACAATTAAATCAATCCGACGCGCGCGCTGCGCCGTTCCGCGGAACGTGACATCCGCGGCAATGACAACGGAATGACTGCAATTAACGGCTTTGTGGAGGAAGCGACACGATAATCCAGTTCCGCGATCAAAGCGGCGATCTTCGTTTGGGTTAGGTTTCTTCTTCTTTATAGCTGATAAAATTATCGCCGGTTGCCCAGCGCCTTGTTTTTTTTTTTTTTTCGGCGCGGCAAAAAGAAGCGCGTTGTCATTTTCTAGTTCTACGAACCGCAAAAAGACGCGTCGTCGTTGGTCACACATGGCGCGAGCCGGCCTGGCGTTGGACGAATTTCACGTAGATGATCCGACTGGCGGCGGTCGTGCTCGCTTGAGCGAAAACCGGAACGTATTTGCGGAATTACATCCGGAAGCGCTTGCTCCCTTCCGATCGACTTTCAATCCTTGTTTTTCTCTTGCCCGCGCTTTCGATCTCTCACAACCGTCCTCACTCTCTTTTAGATGCCCGGCTGATCGCAGTGTCTATGGAATGAATTCCAGCGTGCGGATTTCCGCATCAGAATCTAATTTCGAGGCGATTAAGAGTTTTGCGTGACTCGGCTGACTCATGTAATTAAATGTTAAGCCGTGCGGACGAAGCACTCGATACTAAGAAAAATTTTCTTTTAGAAGTAAAAGAGAAATTCAACGTAAACTGAAAGCAACTCTTTTTTTTATCATTAATTTCTGTTAATTTTCTCTTCTAATATTTTATTCGATTTTACGATGCGTATATTTGTATTATATTTTGACGTTAGCTCTTTTACTTTATGAAAATATATTTGATGCGTATGAAAAAACACACAAGAGAACGACACGTGCAGCCTTCTTACTTTAGGTCTACAAATTGAAAATCACCGCCAACGAGACGTACCTTGTTTTTCAATTCATGACAGCGACTAAGTTTGCGCTGACGGCACAAGGCGGAGTACACGATTCGTTCTTGTCGGGAAATTGTACTCTACGGAAGAATACCATCGGACGCGCGAGGTTCCGTAGAGATTTCGGGCCAATTCTGATCACGTACACGCGAACGATACAATCGCAATGATACAAAACGACTCGAAGATGAAAGGACGCGCTCGAAGCAAGAGACGTCGCCCGGACGAGGCTCGAAACAAAATAAAAGTAATATCCGACAAGGGTGAGCACTGTGAGCAGCGTCCGCGAGGATTCGCTCTGAGAATTCCTTTTCTCCTCGTTCCGACTGCGACGAGAGCAACGAGAAACTCGACGAGAACAAAGGAGAGCGACGGTCATGAGAGGAAACGAAGACGGAACAATCGGGGGGTGGGAGAACGGAAGGCGATGAGGTCTTCGAATTGTGGACGGAAGTACCCTCTTCATTTCTGCATCCTTTGCATTCCGATTGCAGGAGCAAAAAAAAAATAAGAATAAAAAATAAAAAAGAAGATGAAGAAGGAGCGGAAAGAAGAAGGTACATCCCTCGTGTTTCGGAAAGATCTTTCGATCTGTCTGTCTGCGAATTGCAGACGGTCGAGGGGATCAGAATAGTAACGTCTCCCTCCCTCTCTCTCTCTCTCTCTCTCTCGGCGAATCGAAGCGCACGGCGAGTGAATAAAATGTTTGGTTTGCAGGATCATTATCGGACCGGCAATACTACCCAGATTAGGTGCTTCGTTTTAACGAGTTCTTTTCTCATCCAATTTTCCGTTCGACTTTCTCCATGATTCGACGTCGAAATTAAATTCAAGAAAGAAAGAATGAATAATAAGAAAAGAGGTTGATAAATGTATGAGACTACGCGCGGTATATAAAAGCCGGAGAACAATAGACATTGCGTGTTTATTACACACGGATGTGAGTTGAATTTAGTTAACGAAGACCGAAGTTTACATCGAATAACAGACGCCTCGAAGTTTGTGTTCATTAAGGTCGGTCGTAAACGATAAAAGCGACGTTGGCGGAAGTAATTGGTCAAAATTTGATCCGTGCCACGGCGCGGCGCCGAACAACCGAATGATGTTTCTGCAGCTGTTGCTACAAGACAAAATAAAGGCAGAGGGAGTGGTTAATTTGATAAGATAATTAGAAATAATGTCTGACAGAAGTGCGCCCAAGTTTGTCAAGACATCGGTGCTTAACTTGCAACAGATGTAATAGTTTATAAAGCAATCGGTAAGGACAATTAAGTAGAAACAAACTTTTATGTAACAATACAATTTTGTTTATACTATTTTGTGCTCATATAGATTTAAATAAACCTGCAAGTTTCATAAAATAAATAATGATTCTTGACACGTTCCATCTTGCCTTTCATTTTCTTTCTTTCAAAATCTTCCTGATAATGAAACACGAAGTAATCAATTAAGAAAGTAATTAGCAGATTAAAATTTACAGTGTTGGATAAGATATTGAGAACAGAGCCACTCTTGAGGAGCTTTTCTTTCAGCACTGCTTTTATACGGAATAAATTAAATCCGTTGCGTTTTGGATTGTAATATCAATGCAGAAAGATTGAAAAAACAAATGATATTACTGTTATGTTTCTTACTTTTGCAACGTTGACAATAATATTACGTATAAGTTTTGCATTTAAAACTCTTAGATGCGTGTGTGTGTGAATTTTAAAGCACGAATTATGTCTCTTTTAAATAGATGATAATATAAAATGGCGGATAACAATGACAAAGATCTGGCCAAAAGGTCATTAAAAATTTCTGAGAAATGTTTTTCGAGCGCAAATGTTTGCATTGTCCACTCTGCAAGTTTAAACGTGAAAAAATCTCGGCGAGTACGAACTAATATAACGAACTAATAGCGTAGGCATACTTTGTAGGAATAATCCCGTGGCTGTTAATTGATCGATAAAAATTAAATACGTTTTTAATGAAATAATTTTGTAATTTAAACCGCTGAATTGATTAACATATCGTAATTTAACCGATATAAATTTTTTTTATTTTATTAAAATAAAATTTATTACAATAAAAACACAAATACTTTCAAAAGCGTATAATTGTCATTTGCATAAGCCAAAGAGACCGTTTCGTCTTCTCGCAACTCTCACTGGATCAAATTTGTTTAGACAACATGGCCATAAATTTCCGCGCATATAAATTTAAACAAATATACAGTGTGTATGAAAGTGCACGAACTTTCTTTGCGCATTTGGTTTAAAAATATTTAACAATAAAGTATGAAACCGGACTAAGCAGCGCGCAGGGTGGTGGATAAAGTTGTGAAAGATAACAGACGTCTTACGTTGAAATCGCTCGCAGGGAGTGGAACAGAGTTTATAGAAGCATTCGAAAATATGGTGCACTCACAGGAGCAAACATACTCATTTCGAAAATATCCTGGTCCCAGATATAGAAATAAAGGAAAATTCCTAGAATCTTGTCTTCTCTCTCTCTCTCTCTCTCTCTCTCTCTCTCTCTCCGCGAGCGCTCGCGGACTTTTCCTCGCGCAATCACGGATATAGAGTACACGATTGCGAAAACACACCAGGGCGCTTCTGTAAAACACACAAAGGGACTATGTATAAACATAAAAGCGGAAAACATCCGACGGTGCCAAATCTGTAGAGTATAAAAATCTCTGCTTCTAAAAGCGACGTCCAACAGAGAGAGAGAAATAAATCATGTCATCGACGGTGTGTGCGCTCGGTGCTGTACACTATTTTCCGAATAGGAGAGAATACAAGGTTTATAGGAATGCGCGTTCGCTGAGAAGAACCGCGTCACAAAGATAAAGTATTTCGAGGAGATAGCGAACTAGGCGAATGTATCTCGGATATGTCTGCATTCCATTGCATGTTCACTACGATTTGTTCTATCTTGACTTCCTTCTCTTTTTCTTTCTCTTCGCTCTTTTCTCCTCGTCCCGTCCAAGAATTCTCACGTATTTCCCGCCTTCCCCGACGCAATCGTGTAGAAAAGCAGCGGTCCAATGAAGGGCAAATATTCAGTCGAGAGAATTTGTCTCATCGGAAACAACCGAGTTCTACAATGCAAAAATGGCATGTCGCTTCCTCCGAAACTTTCTCGGAATACTGTTTGTACGTTGATTTTGCTCGAGAAACAGCAAACTGCGCGCGATACAAGACGATAAATTATCTTTAACTTGTTCTTCGACAGATAAATATTACGTATTTGTAAACGCGTGATATCTGCATTTTTACAATTCGAACGCTTCTCATTATAAAAATTTATTTGCAATAAATATATATTCACATTTGCGATGTGATATAATCAATCTGGAACGCGCGTGTATGTACATAAACGCGCAGCGCCAAAAATTTCTTACCAGAAAGGAAAGTCGGAAATGAGTTTTCGATATCTCAAACAGTTTCGGAAGTTCTCGTCCGTTATACGCTTTTTACGTTGCTGAATGCATACATCACTCGCTCTTC
The DNA here is from genome assembly GCA_014839585.1 of Pseudomyrmex concolor. Lineage (NCBI taxonomy): Eukaryota > Metazoa > Arthropoda > Insecta > Hymenoptera > Formicidae > Pseudomyrmex > Pseudomyrmex concolor. Next base: position 17,840 of record QVOB01025293.1, read on the forward strand.
GAACGTGCCTAAAAACTTGTCCACTGATTCACAGTTCCACTTACTTTAACTTTGCCAACTTCTTTTTTCAATTGTCACGAACGCAGTCACGCTAAGCTAGAGCGACCGAAGTTCTTTAAATCCAATCAGTTCTGCGATTCATTTGTCGTTGCAGTATGCATGAATAACGATCGTTATTTTGCAAAGCGATATCCTGCGTAAAAGATCTGTTTCTAACGAGACGGATTCGTTTAAAATAATTCACGTTCGAGAACGAACTGCGAGAAAGCTATCACTCTTCGACGTTCCCTTCTAAGTATGAGCATTGCGAAGCGCTCTCGACCTACTTTGACCGAGTAAAACCAAACTTGAGTGAGGATCGTCTATAACAAGCCTGATACCAAAATTGTTATTCTGTAAGTGCCATCCGAGTAAAATGGCTCACGTCCAAGATGCTGTAAAACAGAGAAAAACGCGTTCGCGCGCATTGCAATCTTTTCTGATTTGTAATACATAAAACTGATAAAGCTGATTTCCACTATGTAACGCACAAAGGAGAAGAGTGAATGATCCGTTTAATCACGATTTAGCTTGTATAGAAATAAATGCCGTTGTTTGCTCACTTTTAAGTAGCAATATACGGAATTAATCAGCCAGTAAATGAAGTTTAATGAGTTGAAGTGGTAATATCAAGAATTGCGCGGGCAAAAGCGGGATGGGCATAGAAACCAGTAAACTTTTAAGTAGTAATATCTTGCATTAGTCAACCAGAATGAGGTTTAATGAATCTCGGTGGTAATAATGTGGAACTCTTGTCGAGACGAGCGAGAGAAAGAGAGAGAGAGAGAGAGAGTTACAATTTCAAAGCGACCTAACTGCGGCCAAAACTCGGCTTGCAATAATGTCTGTCGTTGCCGATCGTGGAGCGACCATAAACGCCGCCCATTCCCGAAGAAACGCGGATATTCCTTTTCCGGATCAGCGAAAGCTTGGAACTTCACGAGCGTAGAAAGCGTAGAAGGTCGAAAGCACCAACGACTCCTTTAACGACCGCGGGCTCGACTTGGTGAGAACTTAACCGTTTTACGTCTCTCCTTCTTGGCGCGATGTGGAAGAGCGGCGGATTCTCCTTCCTCCCGTGCGCTACCCCCAACGTCATCCGGCAACGTAAACTGAAGCTGATAAAGCCCTGCAGAGTGTTTCGAGACTTTCATTAAACAAGCTCCTCTTGTCTGCGTAGAGTGCTGTTTAAAGAACCTGCGGCGTGGAAATTACCGCTGGCTAAGGAAGAGTCTCTCCGCGCCGTTACTTGAACGACTATTCTTGTCCGGAGATTAGAAGTCGATGGAAAGAGAGAGCATCTTATCGATGTGACAAGAGTATCAATGAAGAAAATTAGATCACTCGAAGAAATCACCCATTGTATTTAATACACTCTGTGCAAGAAAACTTACCCCCCACTATAAGCAGCAGATGAAGAAGAGCACATCGCAGTTTCCTGCACCTCTGACGAAAGTCTTTATCCATTTTGCTATGTGCGGAGAATCTTTGTTTCACTATTCGCGCGCGCGTTAACGTGTTTTTTCTTCCCTACATATATCCTGGCAGTTCGTCGACCGGTACCACAATGTTCCTGATTCCGAGATTTTCCATTAAAAAAAAAAAAATTTAGTTCGCGAAAGCACAAAAACTTGCGCGCGTCACAGCAGTGACATCAAGAAGTTGCGGGAAAACGACTTTGTCTTGAACAATTTTTTGGGATTTTCGTTTGACGTTTTACTTCTTTTGGTACCACGCGTCGATCGTCGCGTTGAAAATCGACAACACCGGCGACAAGCACGGGCGTGCGCCACGCGGCCGCGATAGATCCTGACTTGCAACTGACGAGGGATGCTGCACGAAGAGTTTGCGCCGGCCTCGCGCCCGCGCACAGAATCCTTATTCCCCTTTGCCACCCCCCGGAACCGGCCTCAGTCAGTTAGTCAGTCTCTCTCTCCGCCGTTCCCGGTATCTCCGTTTATCTCGCGTTCTTCCGTCTACGTTCTCGCTCGTATCCTGCCGCGCCCCGTCCCCTTGTCCTGGCGCGCACCGTCTTCCTTCTCTTTCGGCGATATCAATCCCTCGCCCGTCGCTCGTCTCTCTTATTCCCCGCCCTTGCACTCACACGAGAACTTCTTTCTCTTCTATGTAGCCCTCTGTCGTTGTAGTTGTCTTCTGACTC
>QVOB01025294.1:0-35208 GCA_014839585.1 Pseudomyrmex concolor
GAGACGAGAATATTCGCGAATAAGATGAGCCGGGACCATCGCAGGATCTCGCAGATAGGGATTGTCCTCAGGATGGCTGCGGCGACAATGGCCTTCGATGGAACGTCGTCGTGCGGTTCAACGACTTAGAATTACGTCCATAAAGCTACGACCTATACGTGGATTCGCGCTCAAGCGACCGCCCTTCTCCGCGTGTGTACTATGCGATATTGCGAGGGAAGAAGAAAATCTTCGCCGACCACAGGACATCGAAACAGTCAAAACGTGGAATTTAACAACAACGACGAGAACAAGGAAGTTTTAGAATTTTTTCATTGAATTTTTTTTACATTGACGTGAAAATAGTCTCCTGCGCGATCGTTCGAATATCACAGCAACATTCCGATGGATATACTCGCGTCGTATGACTCCGACAAGCAGAAAATAGAAATATTTCGCGATATATTTACGCCGGATGAGGGATTATAATGTGATGAGATCTCGCATTTGACTCGTCACGCAAATTTGTGATGCGTAATTGGTGCTAGATTAACAATAAGTAAGACTTCGTCATCATTGTGATATTCAGCGCGATAAGAGGAGACTTTCGTTTCGACAACGCGCTGTTGTAGGAATTTCTCCGGGGACGTTTTTTCTCTCTCTCACACACACACACATCGGATAGAAATTTACGAAACTCGGCATCATGTTCCAGTGCATCATACAGCAAAGAAACGGCTGGATTCATCCGTACAATCCCGACACCAAGGATGTTTTTCCAGGTATATCGTTAAAGAATTATATTCAAATGAATTGTATATCTCCGTCGCGCTCTGCGTCTTAATAAATGCGGCCCTGAAAATTAATTTGTTTGAATTTGTTCGAAGTCAATGGGGAAATCCACAACAAACAGATCATTAAAACGATTAATCGAGAGAGTCAAGGATAAAATAATTGAACTTTTAAAATGTTAAGTATTCAGCATATCGCGCGTAATATATAGATAAAAATACTAGCCGATATTTACTGACATACTGATATACAATCTCGCACACGCACAATCTACATATCTCCGATAATTTCTGTTTGACAATTATTTGATAACTTATACCAATAGCACTTACTCATCAAATAAATTATCAAATAATAATTTACTTCCTTAAACAACTATTTGCTCCAAACGTTCTTTTACAACATTTAGATTTAATTTATTTAATTACTATCACCGGTGGATCATTGACTTTAAAGTCTATTTTAAGTATTTATAATATTATTTTTCACAATCATGTTTTCTCATCTTTGCAACTTTAAGTAAAAAATTATTATAAGACGTATAAATTTCTTTTGCTCGATAATTGGTCAATACGCCGAGCAGATTTCATCATGTATGTACGTTGCACACAGGACACGTGATATATATGGGAAATCCTATATGTGAGAGTACAACGCCATCGTAGGCGTTCGTTATGGCTATATAGAATTTCTGGCGGCAAAGCAGAAGAGCGTGTATGTGTGCGCGCGCGAGGGAGTGGATGACGCATAGAAAAATGCTAGAGGCAAGCAGATAACCCGCGCTGATAACGCGCGTCGTAGTCGTGGTGCAGGCGAACACGCGCCAGATAAAAGAAAAAAAAATAATATACAGCGCCGAGAGAATATGCGCAAGGCGCCATACGTCTATAAGTTTCGCCATATCGCGTAGCGAAGTGTTTCGCGTTGTGTCTCGTCGCCGAGAGACAGCTAATTTCGCCGATAAGTTAATTGCCGGTTGGCGGGAATATACGCAATTTTTGCTTTCGGCGAAATGTGAAAGTTCAACGGCGGCTGCAGCACTCGATGCGAACTGAAGTACCACGACAGGAAAAAAAGAGTCCTCGACGAGATGCTTTGTAGCTTTTACGTTTTGTGTTCAATTAACGTTCGATCGATTTTATACAACCAGGCGAAATCCACGGGCAAAAGCGCGGTCCGTCAATTAAAAAGTATAAATTATGCAGACCTTCCCGAAACAAAGAATCCCCGGAAGGGATAGACACAAAGGCAAAGTTGAAAATCAAGCTCGGTACTGTCGAAGTTTTACTAAAGAAGCCTTCGATCAAAGGCGAAATTCTATTGATTATATTGTTCAATTTTACAAACAAAGTCAATCTTGCGAGATGCATTTGAAATTCGCAGTTTCTTCCTGCCGAGAAATTTATTCGGAGGCCGAGAATTTTTTTTTTTCGGAGGCTGTGAGTTCGCGTTGTTTAATTTTTATTTCTCGAACGCGAACGAATTGTTAGAAAACCGAATTCGATACACAAGTCGTTGATATCCGTCCGTAAGCTGCCGCGACACATTTTATCTCGCGCTTTTTTTTTTTTTTTTTTTTTTTTTTTTCGTGTGCGTGTATATTCATTTTGCCGTTGTTATTATTTTAAGCTCTGCTACTTGCGCGTTATACAACGGGAATTTCCTTCCTTTAACTACATGCGATACAAAAGAGGACGCGAAACATTTCGGTCGATAGACGTGCGTGCACGGCGAAACTCAACGCCAGAGCAGGAAGCCGTTAAATTGACACGTCGACGACGACGACGACGAGGAAGAGGAGGAGAAAGAGGGTGCGTATGTGCGTACGTGCGTGTATTGTGCCGCGTTTTCTCTTACAACGTATATGGGGTATGGACAATACAACATATATTACATATGGTTTTATTAAAAAAAAAAAAAAAAAGTTTTTACCAATATCCATTTAATTTTCTGGGAAAAGGAAGAAATAGAAATAAATTTATCTTTTAAGCGACAACACGCCACAGTTATTTGTGAATTAGTTTTTTTTATTATCACAAAAGAATGAAAAAATATTTAATAATCTTAATATTTAAACAAAACTGTGAAACAACTTTGTTTTATATTATAAAACCGCTAATTTCTTAAATTTTCTTGTTCTGTATCTGTTTATTTTAGTAGTTTGTTATTCTAATCAATTTGAATAGATTGAATATTGTTGTTTTAATTCGAAAGCAATCGATAACTCTCACAGAAGCACTCGTAAAGTTCGTTGCGAAAAAATTGCAATCGAGTGCACGCGTATATGCGCCTACTCCACATTCGTGTAACGCGTCCGACGATAATTCACGACGCCAATGTTTGCTATCGGATAAATCGCCGGCGTGTCGACTCGCGTGTGTACCTGTCCTGTCCTGCCCTGTCCACGGTGTGCGTATAAATAGACGGACGCGAACGCCGTGGTGACGCAACGCGAAAATTCGCTCGTCTAAATTAACTTTCGTGTATTCCCCTCTTTTCGTTTTAATATCATTTTGATCTCATTTTCGCACGGCATGTCGAGCTGAATGGAAACGGCGCGCGAACAGGTAGGCGTAGCCCTGAAACCTTAAAATCCTCGATTACAAGTAAACGGAAAAGACGTTAATATGCACAGTTATATAAAAACTAAAACTCTCTAAATAAATGATTGTAAATTATTACAATAATAAATTTGTAAAAAATATTATTTCGCTGATAGATCCCGCGATAAAAATAAAATGCGACGCTTTATAACTTTACATAATTTATTCGGTATGCGTTTTTTTTCCAATACACAATTTTCTGATTGAGTGGACGCGGAAGTATTGCGCGCACTTCCTGTACGTGTACGTAGCGTCGCAAATAAAACCGCGTCAGCCTATCAGCAAAATGCAAATGCACGATAAATCGTTACCGCAGTCTATCGCGCGAGCTCGAAACCGAGGAAGATTATCGGGGAGGCTTCCAAGTGCAGTGCCGCTTTTGTCAGTGTATACGATATATTTATACGTGCTCTTTCTTAAGTGTAATAGAACTTGGAAGGGAATTTGCGTGTTATCTTTTTTATTGCGCGCGATAAAAGCGACAATAAATTCACCGGGCGGTAAAAGTCTCTCGCGCACGTGTGTAATAGCAATTCGCGCCGCTACACGCGATAATCAGAGTATAATGCACGAAGCAGCATCAATAGTGCAAATCGAGTTCTCGACAACTATATTACGGCGAATCGTAAAACGGCTCTCGTATCGATACACACACGGTGTCCAAGAACTTTCGATGAGTTTGAAACAGGATCGTATTTTTGATTTTTAACAGAAATGTTTGACGTTTCATTGGAGATCTCTCTGTTACCTTTGTTATTTCTGGTAAACGAGAGACTGAAGAGAGTCGAAATTTTTTTTCTTACAAGATTATAGTTTTAAAAAAACGTAGTAGACTGGAAATGAAGTCGTTAAATTCGGTACCACACTGTGCGCGAATATATCCGACAGTTCTCTCGATTTCCGACTGTGTCCCGTATGCGAATGTCGATAACAAAAGCAGCTGGCGGCGCGAAATCGCCAGCCTCGCTTTCAAACAAAAGTCGAAATCTCACTCGCGATCTACACTCGATTCCAGTCAAGAATTAAATAATCGTTTCTCTCTCTCTCTCTCTCTTTTCTTCTTTTTTTTTTCGCGCGATATCGGCGAAAAGCAATTACTCGATCGACGCTTCTTCCCTTCTGCAGACATGAATTTGTGCAAGTAAGTCGTTAGTTTCAATTGTTTTTTTTTCTTTTTATATCTTTTGTGTCTCGCTTTCCTATTTTTGATATAAAAAAGTGTATATTCATAAATTTCCAAGTATATCGAGAGATTTTTGACTCTCGAGATGCATTGCTACGAAAACTTAAGTTTTTCACGCTGCGCAGCGGTCAACATTAAAGTGCGGACGCGTAGTCGTTCGGTCGCCGTTTCTCACCCGGGCTTGCAAGCCGCGGTCGCACGGCTTTTTTCCAAGCCTTCTCGCTAATAATTGTTTCGTGCGCAACAATTGTGCCAAGCAATGAAAGCGACACCGCGATGGCGTGACAAATTGAATTCGTTTGTGATCTTTGGCTGGTGTGCGCATTTAGTTTGAACCGCTTACACGCGCGCGGCGCCGGTTCGAAACGAGAGAAGTTATTTTGCCAATTAATTTCCAATTTCGCCGAGTAATCCTGGACGATAGCTCGTGTCGTAATTGCGTTGGAAACGCGAATAAGTCAAACGGTCGATTTTTATCTCGCATAATGGGAAAATTTCATTTTATTTGTTCGAAAAAAAATTGTTTTCCATTTAATTAATCTCTCTCGCAGTTACACAATTGTGTATTATCGTAATTAAAATCTGTAATTTCAATTTTTAACACCTTGTCGTTTTTTCGCACCTCACTGTCTTTCGATTGCATCTTTCTACAGACCTCAAGTCCGAGAGATGGGAAACCGCTCTTTTTAGGATCGCGTTTAAACTCGAGCAGAGAGAGAAGCGAGCGCGGGAATGGAGGATTGGTCTCGCCAATTAATTCCTAATTCCAGCAATTAATTCCGCCGACAGTATCGCGTATATGAAACCCGAGCCTAATGACATTAGCCGGCCGCGTGAAGAACATCTCGAACTCGCGCTGTCTCGTAAAACCACGCTCCAAGACGAATCTTTCTTTGACATTGACTAGAAACACGATCACTTTCTTGCCCATCCTATAAAGTTGCACGGTTCGAATTTCTCTTCTCTCTCTCTTTCTCTGTTTTCGCGCGTTTGATGCCATTAGAGCGAAAACTCGAATGCAGCACTGCAGACTCCCGCGCAACAATAATGGATGCGCGTTACGAGCGTTGAACACTTGCGTAACTCCTTCATGTACAGACCGAAGCTCGTAATAATTCCGCGCGCGGCACGATTATTAAGGCGAGCGAGCGCGCGCCGCCTCGGCGATTGCGTTGCGAATAATTGTAGATCGGTATGTAATTAGCGTTTTGCTGGAGAAGAATTCTCTTAGGTCGAAACGTATTTCTTTCGGTCTCGTGTCTTTTTGACATTTTTTCTCAAAATGTACTTGCAGTACATTTGTGTTTTGACGAAAATTACATGTAAAATAATTCGTGGAAAAGATTATAAAACACAGGAAATATATATAAAAAATATATATATATAAAAATAAACGATGAGAGAGTTCGCAGGATCGTTCTCGCGATACGTGTGTACTGTTGGATGATAAGGATGCGAATGCAGAAAATGCAATATTCCGTATCAAAGCGTTGTTATCAATTCGTTGCGTTTGCTTATCGCGCGCAGTATCGCGCGATTATTTCGAGGCTCGCGAAGTATAAATATAACCGCTACTGTAATTTTTTTTTTTTAGCACTCTAGAGAGATGCGTAAACGCGTGATGTTTAATATTGCGCTCTATGAATATTTAGAATTCATTACAACACACTCTGTGAGTCAAATTAAAGTGTAAAATTGAACAAAAATTATTCCAAATTATTATTTCAAATTAATTGCGATCTGTCACGAAGATGAGTTTTAAAAATAGACGGCGTTTCGTGTTTTTTTTTTTTTTTTTTTTTTTTTTTTTACTCGTCGTGCTTGCGCGCAAGATTGCCGTAATTAACGCGTAGCTATCCGCGCGTTCGTGAGGCAGGTACGTGTGCTCTCGCTCTCTTGACAAATTAAACAGCTGTTTTAACGCCGCCAGTCTTACAGTCTGTCTCGCGAGTTGTGTGGCTCTCTTTCACATCGTTAAAACGGTAAATTACTATCGCGCGCAATTAGAAGGCTCGGAAAAGGAACTCTCGAACGCGGCGGAGGCTTATTGGGAAATCAACGAGCCAGAAGAAACGAACGGCCGATTGAAACTGTCCGTACGAGACGGGAACCAATAACCGACGATGCTGTTTTCGTGCCGGTTATCGCTTCGCTTCCGCATACACGCCTCATTATAACTTGATTTTTCTGTTCTTTGGACGTGTTGTATTTTCCTACATACACATCTGTGTGTTAATGACAATTAAAAATTATTATAATAGTTTTTAATTAAACTCGCTCAGCTTTGTCAAAAATCCGGATTTTTTGTGGATGTTTTCGTGTCACGCACAAGCCATGAGATTTTTTGTTTTGTTCGATCGGTCAGGCTCAATTAAACTACACAACGGGCGCGGCCCGATTCTATCGACGACCTTTATTAAACTCTTATCGAGAGGTCATCGAACCATCCTCCGACCCGCCATTATTGTACTGGCTGAACTCTCGCACTTACACACATAAGAGAAAGAAACACTAGTAGAAAGAAACGTACAAGCGGCTTGACATAGTTATTCGAGCGAGTGTATCGGAGTTAAGATAACGAAAGGCAAGTCTCTCTCTTTCTTCCCCTCTTCTCTCTTTCTCTCTCTTTCTTTCTCTGTCGACGCAATAACCACTTGACGCTTCCCTTCAATTCGCGCAGGAAGGAAGTCGATATGAGACCGAGAGAGAAACATTGTGCGCTGCATATCAATTTGTGCGCGCTGCCATGCCGCACGTGCGTGTGTTGTGTGTGCGAGCGTGTTAACCCATTAAAGCTCGCGCACATGCAAAGCAACACACATCTCCCGGTCATCTTAATTTTTTCTTCATACAGCGATAATGTCCGTCGAAGTCCGGAACGTGTCGAAACATGATGTCAGATCGGACATCAAAGAGGTTTCATCAACGCGGGAGAAGTTGTAGAAAAACTCAGAGAGATCGCGGTTATTTTTACCTTGGATTTTTATCTTTCAACTTTTATGAAACAGGCAATCATTCTCTGAATGAGCAGCAAAAAGCGCGAAATGTTTTGATTTTATTATAACATCGAAAAGTCTCTTTGTGCGAGAGTGCGTGTAGATTTGATATTTAACAGCGAGCTCGCATCCGGCCTGCACCTGTCTGCCGTCTCTCTCGGAACATTTCACAAAGAAGAGTCAAACTTTTTTGAAGGACGCGTGGGTTGCACCGGAAACATGCATCACAAAGTGCATCACGGACAAGCCGCCTCGTATGAATGAGTGTTTGTTTGTTTGTGTGTGTGTGTGTGTGTGTGTGTTACAGGCGTTTCCCTAGCAATCGCACGCCCCGTGTATACGCGAGGAGAAAAATTTACGCGAGCCCGCTTGAGAAAATAAAACTGAAATCTCCCGCGAAGCGTTGAGAATTAAAATATTATTATGCGAAGGAAAATAATTTTAATCTATAATCTCAAAATACCTTGGAACTCTTGTTTGCGATTTAATTAAGTGTGAGAAGCGCGCGTATCTATAGGATCTTCGAGCGGACACGTGTGTAGTTAATGTAATATATGCAACAATAATAACAACAAAAAGGGGAGGTGCTGGGACGCGGGAGAAATTATGCGTTTAACTGTCATATTCATCGTACTCGGAATTTGTCACGGTCACGAGCACGCACAATGACGTGGAATTTGCGACGCATAAACTTCATTTACTCGGACGCGGTTTAAAAACTAATCTTCGCGGTTAATAATTCGTACACCGCGAATTGACCTAACCCAACATGTGACATCGTCGTTACTGCGGTCATCTTTCCACGAAAACTCAATTGACGACCGTCGGACCGTCGTTCCGACACGTCAATCAACGCTGTCTCGTGTATGTTTCAAAGGAATATCAAAAAATAATATCAATCTCGCGGCGTTGTCTCGTCACCCGTCGGTATATGTGTATATTTCTTTTTAATTTGACCGGATTTTACCGATTACGTGTGGGCGTGGGCGAGATCCAGGCCGACGAAGACGAGAAGATAAAGATGAGAAATTCGCGACTTATTTCGCACAACTCCCTTGAGAAGAAGATTGTCGCGCTTACAGTCGGTCGAAGGAAAAAATACGAATTTTATCGTTATAAATCGTTGAAAATTCTATTTCCATAAGCTTTATCCACTCTTTAACATTACGCAACTTTACATTACGCGCCATCCGTAGAATATATACATATACATTCACTATATATTATTATTATCATCATCAAAGTATCCGTAATGTCCGCTTCGTCGGTCCGATACTTAAGCATCAATTATTGATCACTCATTATTACGGTGACTTATACAGGCACGTAGTTGCACGCCAACTACCTTTTTTCCTCGAAGACGAAGTTGCGATCATTATCTCGCACCTTTTCTTCGCGGAATTATACCGTTAAATTGGTCTCCGGCATTTTTTATTTTTTTTTTTTTCTTTTTTAATATCCGTTTTTTCAAGCGGGACAACAGTAACAACTTGTAACTTTCAGCGTGCAAAAACCAGCACAAAGCGCTCGATTGCAATGTCAAGGACCGGGGCCCTTCAGACCATTTCACCGAGCCTGTTTTCCGCTCGCGCCTGCTCAACACACACGCACAGACTGCAATCGCAGCAACAGTATGCGTGCTAGAGAGCTCGTGTGTGGGCCCCGGTGACGGTGGTAATTGTGGTTAATTTAACGATGGTCAAAGCAGTCACTGCCTGTCCTTACAGGCCAGTTTATGCGGCTGCGTTCCAAGCGCCGGCTGCAGCTTTTGCGCGCGCTCACTCTCGACACGAAAACATTCTCTCGAGATCGCGATTTCCGCGCCGTTATTGTCCTTGTGCGCAATCCGGCGACTGTGAAAGTTAATTTGAAGAACGATATCTGGTGAAAAAACGTCCCTGTCGGATGAAGTAAAAAGGAAAAGTGAATTTTCCCAGATTGATGGATTATCGAACGAAAGGTTGGAGTCTCTTATAGGATGTAAAACTTCATCACGTTTAATTGAATTTTTCTTTTTTTTTTTTTTCCGAATGCTATCAATTAAAACTTTTATCTCCAGAAAATAGACAGATTTCCGCGATGTCTCAATATAAAGATCGATTACTTTCCCAGAAAAATGCAACGTAAATGTTTGTACAGTTTTATACATATACGCACGTGGCGAAGAACAATATAAAAAAATTGCTAATTTCAAACCAAACCGATCTCTGCTCTCGTGATTAGTGAAAATTGGCGGTCTAAAAATACGCGCGTAATCAATTTGTAATGAAGTGCCATTGTCGATTAGCGTGAGAGTGTGAGAAGCGATTACTACGCGACCTCGTTACGTACATCGATACTTGCCGATCGACTCACGCGAGATCGAGCCTCTCTCGACCCTCGCGTATCAGAGGTCTGTCTCCTTCTTACGATCGCCAGTAACGGTGATCGCTTCGTGTCGGTTATTTCGCGTAATCGACGCCGTTTAACACCTGCGGATTCGACCGCGATCAAATCTCGTTTACGTGCCGATCTCTACCTGAACGCGGAACGTACAATAATATTCTTCTGACGATTGTTCGTCGATTCTGTGTGTTTATTATGTGACATTATGTGAAATAAGGAAGATATAGTCGATAATTGCACAATCGCAACAGAAAACAAACGTGTCATTGTGCGCGAGTGTGTCAAATTAAGCGGTTGGTTAGCATTTGAAATTTTTATTAAATTTATTTAAATTTTTACGATTTTCTCGTTGAATTAATTTTTTCTAAGCGAAGTTCTTCGCGCTCTCAGCGCGGTGTGGCACGAAGACTGATCGTAAAATTGCGGAGATGTTCGATTTCGGGCGGATGAAGTAAATCGATCGGATGTCGAAGGACTGTCTGGTTCTGATTTTTTTTGGCGTCGAAAGTGATTAACGGATGTCGGGAGTGCTGCAATGTAATCAAATAATGAACAAAGAGAAAGAGAAAGAGAGAGAAAGACGTGTCGTTCTTCCCGTCTCGGAGTGCGAAATTGTTATCTCTTCCTGTCTTCTCCGCTCGCTCCAGCGAGATCGCTAAAATTATTTACGCAAAAAACTATCCAAAAAAAAAAAAAAAAAAACGCTCTTATCGTTCCATACTTGTGACCTACGTTTACACAGACACAGAAATTTATCTCGCAGTTATCCGAAAATTTCGACTCGGAGAAATCGCGTCGTTGTAAATATTCAGTTGATTTTTTTTTCCAAATAAAAACAAAGAATACATTTCTTCATAATTGCGCGACCGTCATTCTCACAGTCGTTATCGCACAATCATGCACTTATTTCAGTCTATAATAAGTACATCGAAGTTATGATCGATCGATCGATTGATCGGTCGGTTGTTCGTTCCGCAGACGAAAGTTCACACGCGTCGTTTCGGTCTGCGAGAATTGTCAATTCAGCGGGCAATCGTGTCGCCGCGCTCTCATAAATATTCAATCGCGTAACTCGAGTGATCTACCTGATTATACGGAGTCGATTAGATGTGTATGTGTGTGTGTGTGTGTGCGTAATAGAGGAGCGCAGTGTAAAAATAGTCGCGGCATTATCGAGTGCAGCGGTGCGCATATACGTGCTCCGCTGCGGAGCAGATATGCTGCACGGGACGACGACGTGTGTTAAAGCCCCGATAACAATCACTTAAGCAGAATTACGTCGCGTAATATCAACAAAGTTCTTTCACCGGACATAAACGATATATGTCGCGTCCGATCTCCACACGTTCTCCCGGGCCAAGCGATTACGTTGTAACGACGTTGCTCGTTCATTATCGGAATCCCCGACACTCTGCGGTTTGTTGTTGTGTCGCGCGCGTATAACTCTCTCCGTTCTATTTCAAATGAATTTATTTGATTTTAGGCGTCGAGAGCTCACAACGGCGACCTGTCCGGAATATTCGCGCGATTTATTCAACGCGCTTTGCGCGTTGCGAGAGAGTCCGCGGCTTCGCCAGATCTATCTTATATTCACTTCTCTGCACAGCAATCAAGCCGAAAATAGAATTCGGTTTTCCGAAAATATCGCGGTAATCGAATCAATGAAACGGGAGATTTTTCTTCTCTCGTTTATTTGGCGATTTGCAGAGGTTTGGCAATTTTTTTTTTTGCACTCGCGAGAAACATGATGAGTTGTTTGCGCGCAGATTGTGTGTTTCTCGACGACGGTTCCAGTTCCATCGCCTGCCAAGAAACGTTCGTTTACCCTTTGCGATCGACGAGTCTGCTTCCAGGGTCGCTTCGTGAAGAGAAGCGAGGATCGAAAGGGGGAAACGTACTGGAGCATCTCTCTCGCGAGTGCACGAACCTCTCGCGTTATGCAGACAGAAGTAACTGTAAATAAGTCCGTTTTTCTTTCCGCGGTATTTATTAATCTTCGCTGGTTGCATAAGCCGCGATGCGCAACGCGGATGACGCGCCAGATGGATTTTGCGCACGCGAGGCTGAAATTGCTCCGAACTACAGTAGTGCTTCGCGTATTTGCCGCACGTTTCCTTCAATATCTCTCTGCGAGTCATACCTACTAATTTCTAGAAATACTTCGCAGAAAGCCTAGACCGAGACTTCTTCAAAGCACTTCTAGAAATTTGTAGGGATAACTTGCAGAGAGAAATTGAGGAAAACACGCGGCAAATACGCGGTAAATACGCGAGGCACTACTGTACATAGAATTGCTCGATAATTTCGTCAGAGCGATGGTAAAATGTCGGTATAATTAAGACGCGCACGAGACGTATTTGCGCGCACAGGAAACATGAAAACGCCATATTATTACAAATGTGTGTTTCTCATGGAAAACGTAAGAAATTATCCAATTTATATTCCGCTCATTATATCTCCGGTTGTCTCATTCTCGCTAGAGCTGTCGCGAAAGATATTCGAGAGATGACATCTTCCTTCTCGTCAAGCATCGTTAATCAAAGAGACTAATTCATATCTCGTAGAACGACGGGTCCAATCCTCTTAAATAACATTTTGTGTTTGCGGCTTAACAGCACTGTGAATAATCAATCGGATTAACTTCCATCAGGCGTTCGAGGAATCGGAACTCGACGATAACAATCCTGCGAAGATCGAGATGAAATGAGGAATCCAAATCTGTCTATCTTCGTTTCGACAACTTGTCGCATCGAACAAGAATAAATATGTAAATGTAAACATTTTTATATACAGAATACTGTTATTACATTTATATATAGACTTGTAAAATTGAGATCACGAAAAACAGACCAAGGTTCAATCGTGAAAAATACATTCCAAGACAAGAATTAATCGTCACGTGTTTAGAAACATCGCCACGCGGTCTCTTCCGGAAGAAAAATGTTCACGTGAGAGATATATATTTATTGATATATATTGAGACACGGGATCTCTCTCTCTCTCTCTTTCCTTCTCTCTCGTGAGAAACAGCAGCGCTTAGTTCGCGTGTATGTGTGTAAGTGCATGTGCGTGCTAGCGTGCGCGTCGGCGCGTGTGCACGCGCGAGGGACAGCGAGCTCTCGACCGTCGTCGTGACGGTGTACGAGTAGTAGTTGTGACAAACGTGGGTGAAGAAGGAAACGACGACGACGACGACGACGACGACGACAACAACAACGAGAAGCGAGCGAACTCTAGCCCGATAATAAATAACGCGAAGGGAGAAATGTTCAAACTGGCCGGACGCCACGAGTGGGAAGCCTCAAAAGGTAAATGGAATATCCAGCGAGTGGGTGGTGGCAAGAAAGAAGAAGACGAGAAGTTGAACCTCGTTTCTCCCGTGGGAACGTAGTGGCAAGAAATAGAAAAGAGGGGATCACCCGATGATTGATAAGAAAAGGGAGTTTCCGCGATAATAATACCGCGTGGGCCGGAATCAAGGTTGGCAGTGAGAGAGGACGAGGCTTTTGGCTCTCAGACAATTAGATTCATGAATGTTTTTTTTCTCGAGAGTCTTTGAGTGGATCGTATTGTGAAAATGTATCTTTTGTTCCAAGAACATAGAGCACGTGTAACAATGTGTAAATTTATATAAAATATTTGAAACAAACATTAAAAAAGTTTGATTGTTTCTTTCCAATTAAGTCGGTATATTTCCATATATTTTTCTTATTATTTTATTTATATTTTCAATTGTTTCACAAGCAACAACATTGCAATTTTATCATGAAAACTTACCTTTCTGAAAGTAAGGTATAGAATGTCGGAACGTATGATACCGAACGTCGTCAGATATTTATCGCGACACACGTTTGCCAACGAAAGCAAGGTATATATTTACAAACAGAACTATCCGCGTGTGTCGAAGAATCGTCGAATGTATGTTACATATTCAAGTAGATGGAAGCGGTCGAGAAGTTCGATGCTTCGTCATGCCGAATATTTTCTGAGCTGTCTCGCGGGGAAAAATTTACATATATTGACTGCATTTCAAATTCAATTCGTCTTGTAACGTGCAAACGCGCATTAGCAAGATAGACATGAAATTTCACTTTTTCATAAATTTTTTCAAACATATATAATTACATACATAATTTTTAAAATAAAATCTATACGCAAAACCTCAAATAAATTAAAAAAAAAAAAAATTCAAATAAATTTCAAATAAATTTAAGACGCACACAAATTAAATAAAACAACGAAGTGAGAGAACTTACATAAAAATGGAAATACAAGCGAGCGTTTATGAGAGTAACATCTCAACATTAAAATTCACTCTCGTAACACTAATGTCACATTCTTTTTGTGAGAAAAATGTAAACTTTCTTCCATTTGTAGTACTTTATCATCACATTTGCGGTGTGTGTTAAATAAGTAATTTTATTATATAGAGAACGGTGACATGTATCAAGATGCAAACGAGAAGAGACTTCGTTACGCAATGATATATCAGCTTTTCGTACGTGATAAACAACAACGATGCTTGCGCGACGCAACGCGGTTCCACGAACGAAGAGAGAAAGAGAGATATATCCCCTTGATGGTCGTGTAACGTTGTAAAAAAGGATCGGCGTCCAGCTGCCGTGATATACATTGTACAGTTATGTTTCCTCGCTCGCGCGCATGTACCGTATGTGCGCCGCAGTCTCTAACGGATCCTCTCGCGGCAATTATTAAATCGCGACTCGCGGTCCGCGAAATTACCACGATGCACCGCTTCCTTGCGCGTGTTCGAGATTCTGTTATGCATTCACATAACACACACCTGGCGTCAACTTGATGATGCTCGTTTTTGCCATTTGCTTATTACACGCGGATGCATACATGAGCTGGCGCAAAAATTACGCGGCTGCGTTTTGACGAGCCGCGCTTTATATCGAGCGCGCCTGGCTAGCGTATCATATTATTTCATTATTAGCGAAGAAGACACGCAGTCGCGTGTCTTCCTCGGGCAAAGTATCAATTTAGATAATGGCGTCGTGAAATTAGGGATGTCTTAATAAATTCTTTATTTATTTAGCGATTGTTTTTTTTTGTGAAATACAAAATTTATTACAAAATGTATCTTTTATAATTGTCCGAGCAGTTTTTGTTCGAGATTTTGATTTCGATTCCGCGAGGCGGAAAAACTTCTTTCTTTGTACACGCGCGGCGTCTTCGAGAATAAAATGGTGATTGAACTTATTTTGGGATCGTCCGAAAGACTCTTTCGACCTCTATCTCTGTCCCTCTTTCTCTCTTTTTCTTTCCGTCTCCCTCTTTCTTTCTCTCTCTCTCTCTCTCTCTCTCTCTCTCTCTCTCTCTCCCATTAAACATTACACATATACACACTGGTGTATTTCTGATCGCGGCGGGGGTGCGATACACAACGTGTTGCAACCGGTTCGCGCTTTGTCGTGGGTAGATTTTAGGCACAGCTGTTCTCTTTTTCTCTCTTCTCGGCTTTCCTTTTCCTCGAGCATAGACGCGTTTTTGTGCGCGACTCTTCTCGTCGTCGTTGTCGACCACGACGTTCCCGTGGTGGTTTTCGCCCTACATCCATCGTCTGCCTTCGTCACAGAGTTCGTTAAGCACTATGAAAGGCATAGCGCGCACGTTTCCGTTTTGACTTGGAAATTTTGTTAAACTACCGACCGACGAGAAACAGTCCTGTCATCTTCCTTTCCTCTCCATGTATTCCGTATATTTTTATAGATCTATTTTGTATATCTCCATCTTTGCATATGTTTATATTGTGCAAATTTACATTTATATTGCGGATTTGTGTGAGTTCGTGATCTACAAGTAATCGAGAATATCGAATATCAGGTTTTGATGTCAGATTCCATTAAATTTTATGAACTCTTCTAGAAGAGACGAAAGAGATATAAAATTTATATATTTTATATATGAATAATAATACGTAGAATTTATATCACACACACACACACACACACACACACACACACACACACACACACACAGATAGACGCGGCAGAGAATTTCGCGCCAAAAATGTGCACCCGTCATTATCAATTTTACACGCCTGAAAACTGAAAGGATTTCCGTGTTAAAATTAAGGTGATACGTATTTTCGCGCACACTAATCGCGGACTATGATAATGCGGCCGTAATCGATCAATCGAAGGGATCGAGATTGAAAAAGAACCGAACAGCTTGCTGCATCGTACAGTCTATTTCGCTAATAACGCCTATCGCGGTCTAGTTAATCGTAGGCACAGGCTGTAATTCTCCGTCTTCAAAGTGCTCGACTGAGTGAATGTTGCGGTTGTCTCTTCCTCCTTTTCTCTCGTGTTCGACATCATCGTTCGCTCTCGAACCGTTGTTTTCTCCCCCTCGGTCGGCGACTCGTCAGTTGGTGCATCCGACCACGATGATGCGCGCCACACATCGACCTCTTGCTTGTCAGATGACTAACTCGGCGGGGGTGCTTCCATACGGGGTGTCCCGAAATTATCCTTTCTCTCGCCATGTATCTGCGCCTTTGACCAACTCGTGTGAACAGTTATTTTACATCTGTATGATTTTTATATCATTTGCAGTTTCATTGAATAAACAATTAAACAAAATCTACTCCAAGTTTATTGCGAGACAAATTTGTTTTTTTTATTATCATCTTCGATAAGCTTGTCCGATATTTTTAATGAAGAAGAATCTTTTTCCACGCACAGTTGTTCGCATTTTGTTAGGCCTTCTGTGATTTTGAAACACCACACTCCGTATATGCCAGAGTCGCGGCCGTATGCATTAGAGATTGCGTTTATTTACCTTTGCGTGTCGGCGTCTCGCCGGCGTTTCGGGGTCAAAGATCGCTTCGCGTCCTTTCCGAGGGATGAATCACACGCGCGCGCGGAAGTAAAGAGAAATCGATAAAACCTACGTCCGACGAAGTGCATAGAGTTTCGCCCTTGGATGGGAAATCCTCGGCAATTCTTTCGAGAACGTTATGGTGCGGATCTCCTTTGTTACGAGTGATAATTCGTGGATAAATAACATCCGAATGTAACATCCGAAGAGAAAAGGAATTAATTAACTTTTAAATAAACGATTTAATTGATTTGTAAATTAACGCGTGCGAGTAAAATAATACTGTATTTCTATGTACGTTATTTTGCGCAGCAAAAATATATAATTTATTCTATTTGTATGTAGTTGTTAACCAGTGACGGTACAACTGATAATAACGAGCCGAGATAATGTAATTTCTGAAGTAATAATGGACGAACGTCTAGTCGGATAGTCTCCTTGAGTATCCGACTTCTTCGTTTCGGAATTATTCAAGCGAGACAGCGTCAAAATTGGAGCAGCGTGAATCTTGACAATTCCTTCTTATCGTTCTTCTCGAGATCTTTAACTCGCAGCGTTCCGTCAAAATTAGAAAGACCTCGTTAAATAAGTCGGTAGAATTCTAAACAAGACAAATGCGCGCGCGTACGTAATAAAACTCACCTTGTTTTAAACAAAGCAATTGTTGTAATTTCTTGTTTTTTTTTTATTGCTATTCTCTATGCGATTTCAACAAGAAAATTTGCTTTAATTAAAATCAATATATGTTTCGTGTTATATTTTTTCGTCCCCGTTTAGAGACACACGATATGTGATTAAGACGCGGCCGCGCCTTGTCGACCATGACGAGCAAAACCTCGCGGACTCTTTTCATCTTTGCGGTGTTTCCCAGAATTAAACATTTATCGCCGGTCCACCCAGCCGCCCATAAAAGATCTATTCGTAAAGTTTCCGTCGAGGCAAGGCCGTCGACGAACTGATCCGTTTAGAGCTCTTCGATAATTGGTAACACGTGAGCGAACATGTGGTCGAAAGCGGCGTTTGTCTCAGACGTCTCTGTATTTTTTTTCTCTTTCTCTCTTTCTTTTTTATCGAGCCAACTCTATTCCCGAAAACGTGAAACGTGTCGGAATCATTACACGTCCCCGATCTGTCACGAACAGAACGCCCATTTAGATGCAAAGCTCGTCGCCGGCATCTTTTTTTCTCTCTACTTTGGAACTTTCGTTGAAATCGTCGTTTGATAGAAGTAAGCGAGCAGCCTTCAGAAAGTCATTCCTTCTCAACATTTCTTTTGACTCTTCCTCCCAACGATCGTCCAATTACGCCAATTGATCGAGACGCGGCGAGACGACGTTTTTGGAAGTGTTGTATCCGTTAAAAATAAAATAGTGTAAAATTGAATCAACATAGTTGGCGCGAGATATCGGTCTTTTTTTGCGCAGGAATTCTCGAAATCTATTTCGAAATTCATTAATTTCTTAATTAGAACCTCGCGTTCGCTCGAAGAATCGAAAATGTCTACTGCGCAGGACCGAAACTTGGTTCTCTTGGATTATGGAAATCCTGCAGTCGTGTGGCTTCTGCGTCGTTTATTATCAGAGTTGAAGGAAGTTTTGGAACGACGGAAATGAGATACGACCGCGACAATAAATCATGTGGTACGCGTACGATTATCTCTTATTCTCTCTCTTCTAAGCAAAGTCTTCGAAACGATGGATTGTTGCGCGTCGCATAAGCCGTTTATTTTTAGTAGCTCGATCGTCTCGCGGAGCCGAGACGTCGTCCGTCCTGCTCGTCATTGTCTCGCGGATAACATTAATGGAATACGGATTATTACGGGGGAGAAAGAAAGAGATATATACGCATAGATAGTCTCGGAAGTTCGACACGATCATCGTGTCGGAGTCCTTCCTCACGACGCCCGTCATTATTTCCCGCGACATTATTATTCCGCGCAGCATACGCCTCTCTGCCATTGTCATCGTCGTCGATGCGAGAATAAAATGGGATATTATCGTGACGCGCGCAAAGCGACGAGAAGAAATCTAAGTTTCGAGACGATCCGCGCATCTCGAGACGATTCAATAAGCTCGCGCGGCGTTTGCTTGTCGTATTGGAAATCCTTTGGAACACATAGTTTAGAGAAGGCGGACCAAGGATTCATTTCCGTGGCTTTCAAAACCCACACGAAGACCTTGAAAAGACCTCCCTCCTCCCCTTTCGGTCGGATTCGTTGCCTGGTCGGAAATTTGCTGTTTTTGAGGTGTTTCCAACACCGAGATCGGTTTCGTGAGGATCAAGATTTTTGTGCGAGAACTAGAGAGAGATCAAAACTCTCCCGTAGACGGCCAATTTCCAGGGATTACTTTTCAAGGAAGTCTTTTCGTGTAGATTTTGAAACTGAACTCGAAGCGCGCGTGTGCACACACACACACACACACGGTCAGATCAGAGCCAGAGACCGTAACGAGAATCGTTTTTTCTTATTTGCAGACATAAGGCTACAGCTGAACGAGCAGCTGAGATGCCTCGACGTGAGGATGGAGGCGCAAGTCGCCCTCGTGGCCGAGCTCCAAGACTTCTTCCGCAAAAGGGCGGAACTGGAGCTCGATTACAGCAAGTCACTCGACAAAATGGCCAGGAGCATACAGATGAGGCACAAAGAGCAGAAACAAAAGTGAGTTACCACGTCGATTGTCATGCTTTTTTTTTCTCATAGAAGCGGCGCTTGTCTCTGTATATTTTGAAATTGTGCAAAGAAAATTATTTAAAAAATGTGACTATAGATTCTATTCGATATTATTGCGCGAGAACGGTAATTATGTTACGAACTAATTTTACAACATACGTGGATTTATCTGCAAACATCGCAAAAATTTAATGACGATTTTGATTTAAAAACTCTCGATTTAAATTTAATTGTTCGGAAAAAATGGTCTTGTAGAGAAGAAATTTAAATAAAAGCAAAATAAATAGCACATATAGTGTGCGCTTTACTGTCATAAAATTGAATTAGTAACGCGGAAATGTTTATAAACACAGTAAAAATAAAACCCTTTATTAATCGCGACACATCTCACAAAGGTGTATTAATTGATTAATTAATTTGCTTTAATTTATGCGTATGATGTAATTCACCACGTGTTTGCCCCGTGTCGAAACAACAGGCATATCTGTGTGTGCGTCTGGTAACGTTACATTAACGCTATTATGTTACATTTCTGTGCAACGCAAATTGTTTCTGATTATATATGTAACGTAAATGTTCGATCGAACGTGCAATTATATTTGGAATACAGACGTTAATTACACACGTGATTGTTTCCGATTGTAAGTCGCATAGTTATTTGGCGCATATATCTCGATTCGGTGGCTTTAAATATATTGATATATCGCAACCGTATATCTGCCCTAATGGAAATTAAATCAGTAACTAACCAGTTACTGACTAAAACTAAATGTTATTTTTTGATCTATTTATTGTAGATCATTTCTGAGCAATTTCTAGCCAACTTTAATCAAGGTTTTGGCCAAGAAGTAATGACAAGAAGAATGTGTCAAGTTTCTTACTAAGCCGAAACCAGTCAGTCTTTACTATTTTAATTAATGACTTAGGTTTTAATTAATTTTTAACTAGAAAATATTGAGAATTCGTCGAGTTTTCCTGCGCAAAAACTAGCCAGCGTTTATTCTTCTGTTTGATTTAGATGCTATCTAGGATTTGACCAGAAAATACTGTTTTGACAACGTGCATTTACTAAAACATAAAACTAACCAGGAACTATCTATCTCAACAGGAGTTTTCTATCCAATTATTAGACAGTTGTTGTCAAATAAAACTAGGACAGAAAACTAATTTTTCATAAATACTTTTCTACTAAAGTATTACAAAATCACTACGTATAGTTTTCTTTTGTATGTTTGTATTTTGAAATGTTTCCAAGAAATATATGTGTGTGTATTATATTTTTTATATTTAAACGTGTCAATCCGTACTTTGTACTAACATCTCGTTATGTCATACTGTGTTTCATCGTAACACATCTTTTGACAAATCCGCGCGAAAATATCGTAAAATATATATTACACTTACGTCCGTTGTGACGATCTTCTCTCTTCATTTGTAACATCGTCTCTCGCGACATATACCGCAAATTGCATCGCAGATTTGCGATTGACATTTTCCGCGCTCTACTTTTGCGAACGACGAGCGGACGACGGGAAAAAAGTGTGTGTACTTCCTATTTTTCCCGCGTCCCACACACGCGTGCATTTGTTCGGTTCGCTTTCGCGACATGCCCCAGTTCCTTTCTCGTCATTCAACCCTGAACGTGCCCTGCGCTGTCCTTTTTGCGCGCTGTATTCAGCGTCCACAAAAGGAATGACTCGCGCGGCACACGCGTGGTACTCACGACGAGTAAACATAATCTCTCCACACATCACGATAAACAACCACCGTGTACTCTCTTTCTTACCCGCTGGTTCCCTCATTTCGCTTATCCGGAAGATATCGCGGATCGATATACCTTTTTAATCCGCGCATCCGGAGGATCGCATCGTTGAAGCAACATGTTTCGGTCATTTTGTTCGCTTTTTTTGTACCGCGCTCGAAAAATCCATTAGCGTGGAACTTTTTATTTTTTTTCTCGGATATAATATCGGACGAATTTAGATGGCCCACTTGCGAAGTTGAAGTTACAGACGTTTTTTTTTTTTTTTTTTTTTTTTTTTTTGCGTTATCGGAAGACCGGTGAACGCGCGCTATTTACGGCATTAGAACAAGCACAAAATACACACGCAATCTATTTATAACGTTAAGATAATTTATAAAAAAATGTTAAAATACATAGTATTGCGTGTGTTTTATTTATAACGTATCGAACTCGAACGTGTGTCAGTTTAAAGGTTTTTTTTTTTTCAAGCTTCAATTATCAAGTGAAGTTTTTCATTTTCTTATCGCCGCGTATCGCACGCGGTATTTATAAAAGATTTAAAACAAAAAAAAAACTTCCCTTCCCGTTACAGCACGCCTGCGTAATATATTACGTTATACCGATAACACGTCGCGCGTATCTGCGCGCGGCGTATTCGGTATGCATGAACGTGCAAGTGGAACGATCGCTGTGTTATGTGTTGTAATATATAAACTATAACGGCGGCGGTGGTGGTTTTGCGTTCGACGTCGCCGCAAGACGAATGCAGCTCGGCGACGCTTTATCGGCTCGTTAGCGACGATTTAATTGCCGTGTAATTGCGTCCGATATTATACGCGCGGAGCACATCCGCAGCGTCGCCGTCATCGTTTCGATATCGTCTTTATCGATCGTTTTCCACAGGCGGGAACAATGGCCCTTGTTCTCCAGCTACGCTTGCTGGCAGCAACTCGTCAACGAGACCAAGTCCCTCAGCAGAGACCACGCCGCTCTGTCCGAGGTCTACAGCACCCATCTCGTGGGCCGTCTCAATCAGGTGATGGAGGACGTGCAGCGAATTTACAAGCGTGTGAGTGTCATGCGTGTCATACGTTTCGATTTATTCTACTGTTGCACAAACAAACACTTTCCGTAAAAAGAAACATTCTATTCGATTAAATAATGAAGGAAGCAAGTTAATGATAAAATAATTTTTTTATTACAGAGATATGTTTTATTTTACACATATTTATTCATATAAAAAATATATATCCTTTTATGTGTAAAAACACTACATTACATTTATTATTTTTTATACTCGGTAACGTACTCAAAACATTTCTCTCCAGATTGATTATTCACCGCGCATTACTCCGAAAGTGCAGTTGCATGATTGTATCTCCGTGTCGTGAGAAGTTCGACTGCTCCATTGTCTCGTTGAATTAATTACTCCGAACGTCTCCATTGCGCTCTCTCGCCACAATGTTTCGCCACGACGACGATGGCTGTATCGACATGTAACGGGTGGTGAAAACAAAGCGGTTTTCTTTGATATACATAGTTGATTTTGTCGCAAATCGCGATTTGTTTTTGTCTGAAGTCCTTTTTATCTGGATGAATTTAAATAGCCCACTTGCGAAGTTACAGACGTTTTTTGTAACTTGTGTGTATAATTGATTATTTTTCATTACTTTAGTAAATTTTATAAATCTATATCATCTTCATGTGCTTTTTCACATAACTCGAATTTCTTTCGAGGACCAATAACTTTTTCTGTACGTTTAAGAGATAAGCGAATAAGATTACGAACGATATGTTTCAAGCGCAATATCAATCGTCGTCTTGTCAACGTTTTTTTTGTCGTTTGTCACAGTGTCGCGAGATCGGATACGAGACGCATGAGGAAATACTTCGGGTGCTGCACGAGCTCCACACGACAATGAAGACTTATCAGGCTTATCAGGCCGAGTCCAGACAGGCGGAGACGAAGCTCCGCGTGGCCGAGCAGCAACGCAACAAACTCGAGGTGGCGAACGCAGAAAGCCGCGAGAAACTTACGCGCAGCAAGAAATACAAGCTCATCGAAAAAGAAGTCAACAAGGTAGACTGTAGCATTCAGATCCCATCGTGAAGGCCAATGTCAGGCGCTTCCGCGTTCAGAAGAGTTCTTCTCGTTTCAATTCTGACAATGCTCGAGGCAGCTTCTGAAGTAGCTCGATGGCGCTTGACCTTCGCGAGAGCTTACGCGGTTTAAGCTCTTCTTCCCGGGGGTGTTACTTCAAACTAGTTACCTTCGTAGAATCGCGTTGACAGAGTTCGCGTAGGAGAATGCGATGAAGAGAAAACGTCAAAACTTTCATACATATCGCATATGTAGGACGTTCTGTGCTTGCTTCAGTTTACAATCGTTTTAATGCGCGAAGATTCAAAGAAATATTTCTTTTGGTTTTGTATATAATAGACCGATTTACGCGAAAAATGTCTCAAAATGTTTTTATACTTTATTTAACGCGACGAAGAATTACAGACTTCGCTTCGTTTACACCTTGTCTGATCTCTCCCTCTTTCTCGGAGACGACCCTGGCCGTGGATAAATCTGGCATATCCCGAGCGCGTCCTTCGGTTTTTGGCATCAACGATATGACGACGACGACGTTACAAGACGCGAGAAATTATTCGTCGTTGCACAGCCGCCTGACTTTCCCCTCTCCCTTCGTACGTCGTTCTTGACGTACAGATGTTGGTACCTGGCGCGATTGAACTGCGCGCGATTTCTTTCTGGCAAAATGACGATCTCTCACAATAATCTACGGCGATTTTACGCCAAAAACGTGCGATTTATCGCGCGCGATTCTCCCGCGTTCGAAACACATTAACGCGATTCTCCCGTTCGACGTGCTCCTTTTTTTCTCTCGTCGTTGCTCGTTCGCCAGCTGTTCGTTCGCGAAGTTGAAAAGCTTCCCGACTAGGAAGTGTTTTGCGATGACTGGTAAAAAATACTCTTTCTCTCTCGTCGAGAAATTACTTCGATACAATCTTTTCGTTAAAAGTCAGAAATACAAGTTCAACCAGAGAGATAAATTGACTCTGTGTGCAAAATGTACTAACGTTACGCGGGTTATTTAGGACAAAAATAGAAGGTTCGTTAATTCGCGATAAATTAAAGGTTACTGGTATATTCGATGCGAGAGAGATGGAACGCTCTTTTTGTTCATCGCGTCCCTTTGAAGCGAGCGAGGTATATTTCGCGTCGGGGAGCGTATGGTTGGAAATTCGCGTGTCTGGCCTTCGTCGATGCGATTGAAAGGAAATTGAAAGTACAGCTGCAACGAATAGAGCGTCTGCTGCATCTTAACAATTTTGTTTCGCGACGGAAACGCGCTTATTACGACGACTCGCGACGGAAGTGCCTCTCTAATTTCCTCTCTCGCAACTTGCAACAATGAAGGACACATATATCGTTAAAATCAACTGTTAGACTCGTCTTCGTGAAATTGACTCGGGACGACGAAATTTTTAATACAAACTTAGATTTGATCGAAGCGATCTTGCGAAATAAATTTTAACATATGTTTGCTATGTAGTGATCATAAAAGAGAGAACATAAATGTCAGAACATTAATATTCGACGTAAAAATATTTTAGATTTTTTTGTTAAGTCGAATAGCGCGCGAACTTTTTGTACACACATTGTATTTGTGTATGTTAAAACAACTATATTGCGAAAGCGCGCGCGTGATTTACGGTCGCCGTTCACACCGGGATCATTATTGCGTTTTGCACGCCAATAAAGATTAGAACGGAGACGCACGATCGACGGATATTTTATGAAATATATTCGCACGCGCTGTATACGCACACATTATCGAGCGGAAATAACGGCTGCACAAAATACGAAGCGACGAAATGTCTGGCGACAGGTGGAGAGACACGCGAAACTAGAATCGTCGGTCAAACGATATATATTCAGGCCAGTTGCAGGATGTCCGAATTAGGTATCTGCGTCATCAGACCGGCAATTGTTCCGCTTTTTGTTAATCGTCGTCTATCAACGCGCGCTCTCATCGGTCTCGCCGCGACCGATTCACGGAATCGACCGCGCACATTCAAGAGAGACCTGCACTGTAGAACGAATCTGGTCTCTCCGGTTCTTTCGAAAACTCGTCCGTGCGTTCTGGAGTGCGATTTGTGCGACAAGAAGAACGGCACGGTCTGAATAACGATCGTGGAATAAAAGAAACAAAGGAAAAACCTTGTAGGTAGAAAGTAAATATTTCACAAAATTATTCTTGTAAATTATTATTATAAATTGTTGCAAGAGTGAATTTTTAATAATTTTCTGTAGAAATTATTTAAAAAAAAAAATGTGTTTTTAAGCTTGACAAAATATTTTTATTTTTATCATTAGAACTTTTTTTTAATCATCACGAAAAGATTCGAAAGAAAGGAGTTTTGCTGTTTTTTGTTATCAAAAAACGAGAACACGTTCTGACACACAACTAGAAAAGAAAATATTCCGCTGTTACCTCATACTTTCTCTTAACAATAAACGCGGTCCGCGGTCTTCTGTCGTCTGTTCGGAAACATATGCTTTGCTCTTTTGTTCGTATGACTCAAGGGTCCCCGGTGACCCAAAAGCATTTTCTCCAGCTTACGCCGAGATATCATCCACTCTGCGGAGCGAATCGGCGGAGAGAGACGACTGGGAAATCCGTATCTCTCTTTTTTGCTTTCTCTTTTTTTTCTGCCATCTCGTTTCAATCCGAACGGACGGAGAATTTAGGGTCGACTCGCTAAGCTTTTTTGCCGAGCAACAACTCGATGGAAAAATAAAGGGCGTTTCCCGCTGGGCAGTGTGGGACTCGTAAGAGCGATAAGATGTACGGTTTAAAAACGTTTTAAAAGCAAAAGAGAGACATCGAGACGTGCGAAAGAAGAATGTAGGCGCCAAACGGTTCGGAGAAAGAAAAAAAGAAAGGGAGGTCGGCAACACGTGCAACCGACTCATCGTCGTCATCGTTATATGCTTGATGTCATTGCTCGTATTAGCGGTGAGAAGACGCAGATTCCGTTGCGTTACGAAATCTAAGGGTCGGAAAGTTGTTTAAAAAAAGTGTTTTAAAAGAGTTTTTATGAGAATAAACAAGTTTATTAAAAAAAAAAAATTCAAAGAGAGGAACTATGCGAAACAGGATCTTCCGATGATGTCGAATCGAGACTGGAAATCCGCGAAATTAATTAATGAGCTACTGTGCAAGTTGTCGCGATCGATTAATGAGATTAAGTAGATTAAGCGGTCTCTCTCATCGATTACTAGGTAAAGTATCACTGATCCGGAATCTCCTTTTTCAGAGGAAGAGCAAGTATCAGGAAGCGAAGTTAAAGGCACTCAAAGCGAGAAATGAGTACATCTTGTGCCTGGAGGCGTCCAATACGACGATACACAAGTACTTCGTCGACGACCTGTCCGATCTCATCGACGTAAGTTGCTTTGGTGGTTCATATGTGGTCTCGCACGTGCACCCTATTGACCCCGTCGGCCACGACTGCGCTTTCTCCGGCCTTCGTAATTGTTGCACTTGTCCGTTGCGCTTGCAACGTTGTAATGTAAATCACCCCTTCCGAATCGAATTTAAGATAAACATTTAATACACAGATCATTCATGTGAAAATTGAAAATAATGTTAAATAAAATATAAACTTGAAACTGTCAATGTAAACTGAGAGATAAAGCTGAATACAAGTTGGAATTTTTACTAACTTTAAAGACAATATAATATATTTTAGTTTTACTTATTTATTACACAAGTTAGATTGTGGTCTGTTCTTGCAGTGCATGGATTTTGGATTTCACAACTGTATAGCAAGAGCATTGCTGATGCACTGCAGCGCAGAAGAGGGCAGACAGCGTTCTCTGCAATCTGGCGCCGAACAATTAGCCGCGTGTGTCGGTGCTCTCGACTCTCGTGCGGATAAGCAGAGATTCTTGGAGTCTCATCACGCGGCCTTCATGATTCCCAAGAAGTTCGAATTTCAAGGACAGCGTGGAGACGAAGTACGGAATAAATTCGAATCTTTTATTAAAGATGATAATTTTTCTTTTTATTAAAATAGAAAACAATTTGGAATCTAAAAAATACATGATTTAAACACTTCACTTAAGTATACAAATAAAAGAAATCTCTCAAATAATTGGTCTAATTTAATTTTTACAGACGCCCGAGCCAGAGCTGCAAAAAATGTTGCATTCGGAGATGGAGCAACGTCTGCAACAGTTGCAGCAACGAGTGACATCGCTGCGAACCGAGTCGGAGGAGGTGTGGAAGACCCTGGAGACTGCTGAGGCGAGTTTGCTGGAGATGTTGACCGCCAAAGACTACGACTGCTCGCGATACTTCGGCGAAAACGCCGTGCCTACGTCCAGACCGCCGGAGACCGTGCAGATCAAGCTGCGGGCCGACAGACAGGAGACTGAAGAATTCTACCTCACAGTGAGTAATATGAGAATGGTGTTCTACGTTTTCCTCCCCCCCTCTCTTCTTTCTTCCCCCGTCATGGTAAGCAAAAGACACGCAGCCGTGCAGTAGAATATTGATCGTCGTATTAGCACTCGGAGGACAGAGGAAGTGTGCGAGTGAGGGACAAATAGAAAATGCTCGAGGAAGACATACTGTCGAGCCGTATACCTCAAACTATCATTTTACATAATAAAATAGTTCAATTTAACTTCTCTTTAAACAAATTCGTAAAGAGACTGAAAAAAAAAAAAAAATAATTATACAAGAAATAATATATCTACTGACTATAAAAATTCTTATAAGACTTCTTAGTTTGAAAAACATTAAACAAAGCTGCGCGTGTGTTACCACGTATTGACCTTTCTAGATTTTTTTTATGATATTTTCAGAAATTCAGGGAATATCTTCTTGGCACGTCGAGAATAGCCAGGTTAGATGCGAAGCAGGAATATATCCGACAGAGCCTGCTCGACGGCTCGAACGCCAGTCCGAATCCGTCGATCTCCGCGACGAAGCAGAAGCAGGCGCGTCGTAAGCGGATCGGCCGTCTGCAGATGAACGGTCAGCCGAAGTTGTTTGGCGGCTCGCTCGAGGAGTACCTGGAGAGCACAAATCAGGAGATACCGCTGATTATGAAGAGCTGTATTCGCGTGATCAATCTGTACGGTTTGCATCATCAGGGCATCTTTCGTGTGTCAGGCTCGCAGGTGGAGATCAACAACTTCCGCGAGTGGTTTGAACGCGGCGAAGACCCGCTGGCGGACGTTACTGATGCTTCGGACATCAACAGCGTTGCCGGAGTGCTGAAACTTTACCTGAGAGAGCTGCGTGAACCGCTCTTTCCCATTATCTACTTCGAGCAACTTATGGAACTGGCGCAACTCGAGTCGAGGCAAGAATTCGTAAACAAAATGAAGGAGATGATATCGAGTCTGTCAAGGCCGGTTGTGATAGTCATGCGTTATCTCTTCGCTTTTCTCAATCAGTACGTATTATCTACAAAGAATGCGTTTATGTAAACTTACACCAGAATTAAATTCTGATTCACGTCTGGATAGTCTCTCGGAATTTTCGGACGAGAACATGATGGATCCGTACAACTTGGCCATTTGCTTCGGTCCGACTCTGGTGCCCGTTCCGGAGGAAAAAGATCAAGTTCAGTATCAGAATCAGGTTAACGAACTGATCAAGAATATTATTACGTTCTACGAAGATATCTTTCCGGATGACATCGGAGGCACTCAGTATGAAAAGTATATCAGCAGGGAACCTGATGACGGGTACGTAGAATTGTTGTATGTATCGCAGAATGTTTTGTTATATTGAGACACTACAATATATTAAGGTTAAGATCTGAAAACTGTGTTGATCTTCAAATATCTTTTAGTATTTCTTGGATCTCTATATTGTATAGATATTTAACACTTTAGGGATGTAGGGGATTCACCGACGGATCAAGTTCAGGAGGATATGGATTCGGAAGTTTACCCGTCCGAAGACGGTAATGTGTTTCCTAAATATATTCGACAATATATTGAATGTTGTACACTGAAAGAGTATTTCCATGTATTTTGTCTGTTTTTTATCCATTTAGAATCGGAAAATCTTGAAGCCACGGCGCAGTTTGACTTTAACGCGAGATCCGAGAGAGAGCTGACCTTCAAAAAAGGCGACACTTTGACACTTTACACGCAGGTCAGCAACGACTGGTGGCGAGGCGCTCTAGCCGGCAGAGAGGGACTGATTCCTGACAAATATATTATGCTCAAGATAAAGTTAGTATCATTATATTAACACCGTGACGTAAACTTCTCTTATGTAACTTTAATAATTGATCCAAGTTTGTAATTCGGACAAAACTTTTCTAATTATTTCTCAATGATAGATTCTCATGATTTCTCTGTGTTTCGTCTGCGTCTTTTTAGGGATGAGGAGCGTGAAAAAGATCTTTTAAAATCGTCCAGTGAGGAATCCATGCGTAGAAGAGCGTCCAGTTCGGCGGATAGCGTATTATCGAGCAACAACTCGCCGTTGATGGGTCCGTCAGCGAATCCGAGCACTTGGTCGTCCGGCGCGGCGTCGTCCGACATGTCGTCGTCCGCCACGACGAACATAATTACGGATAATAGTAACGCCAGCGGTATTATCGCGTCCGTGGTGTCGAATGTGCCCTGCATCTCGTCGTCGGCGCAGCCGATCATCAGTCGAGAGGTATTGGAAACCACCGTTTAGTAGTTGATTTGTAATCTGTGCCCGATCTGTTCTCCTCTTCGTGTTCGTCTACGCTTTTTTTTTCGTTGTATACACTGTTGTTACACTTGTGCATACCGACGCACCGCGCGTTTTTATTATCGTTCTGTATCCTTAAAACGCA
Source organism: Pseudomyrmex concolor (assembly GCA_014839585.1). NCBI lineage: Eukaryota > Metazoa > Arthropoda > Insecta > Hymenoptera > Formicidae > Pseudomyrmex > Pseudomyrmex concolor. Next base: position 30,071 of record QVOB01025294.1, read on the forward strand.
TACACAGGTGCATGGCTGTAATATTTTTTTTTGTTTTTCTTTTTTTTTTTTCATCTCTTTCATAAAAATCTCCTCTCAAAGTGAAAAACCGCGAATGCACAACATAGATTGGCAACACGAATAAAAATCTTTCTTGCCTGTGCACCGCACCTGCATATCAAGTCACGCATATCGCTTCGTTCTCGTAATCCGCGCAGTTCTTTCGCAATCGACTGCGAGCAAATACTTGCCGTTCTTCGTTCAAGAGAACTTTGACGAAGAAAAGACTGAAATGTCTTCTGGAATGATTCATGTTATTATCCATCGTGAAATGTTCACGACGATATCTTATTATTCGATCTCGTGATTCTGAGAGTAATATAAAAGCGTTTTAAAATTCCGCGAACGAATCGACAAACGCAGTGATGTATGTCACAGAAAATACAGTGTCGAGACGTGAAACAAGCACGCAGCGTTTAGAAGTCGCTAACTTTAAGTTAACTTAAATCCAGAACGCAAGTAATTTTTAGAGTACGTTTAAAAACATTTAAAAAACATTTTGTACGATACATCTGTAAATAAATCAGAAATATACATGTTATATTGTGCTGCATGTCTCGCCTTGTGGTTGTTCTTGTCTTGCGTCGCCTGTGTCCTCCGTTGCACCGTATTTTACTTGTGTGAGTGTGTTTTAAATTTTCTCCTTTATGGTTTTTTTTTGTTTTATGTTTTTTTTTTGTCAACTACTGTTTTAATGATTGGGATGGTTGCTGTTTTTCCAGATATACGTTTAGTCTGTTGGCCCTTTAGTTGGCGAGAAAAGCGCCACGTCGTTTCGCGCACGTATCCTACGCAGAGCGAAACGCGGACTAAAAACTGTTCGAATAAAACTTAGTCGCCAGTGTGTTGGTTGCTGTGTGTTTATTACTTTATCGTTGTTGTGCTGCTGATCGCGACATGATCAAATTTGAGATTTTCGACAGGAGATTGTGTGTTCGCAGTTCGTTTTCTTTTCTCTCTTTTTTTTTTTTTTTTCTTGTCGATTCTGTGAGTCTTCTGAGTTTCTCCGTAGAGCGAATCTTCTCTTCGGTCTGTAGATGAGACCAAAAGGAATGCCGCTCGCGCGGGGCGCCTGCTTGTCTCCAACGGATATCCTTTCGGCTTTTGAGGTGAGTAAAAAGAGTCTATCTCACCCATTGAAATAACTTTTATAGCCACTATATTAACCCTCTCTCTCTCTCTCTCTCTCTCTCGGATAGTAAAACAAAGAATAGGTATGAACTAATTCATCGTTATTACGGTACGTTCACTCGCTTCTGTCCGTCTCGCAGTTTTTTACGAGCAGTTTTTAATCCCGTTTCTCTTAAAAGTGATATTGCCTTTATGTGTGTGTATTTCATCTCTCTTTATGTACTTTTGTCCGTCAATTGCATGCGAACGACTGTGTGTCCCGAAATTTTTTACTTTGAAATTCCACCCCTGTCTAGATCACAACCGTGTTGACATGAGAATTACGAATTATTTTGTGGTAACAACAACTTGCAATGAAATCATAGAACGATAGACCATTCGTTGAATGCAGACCTTTAAAATCAAGTCTTATTAGTACATACCTTGTCGAATTGATCGGCACATTCCCCTTATAGAGTATTTATATAACCGTAATCGTTGTAAACCGAACCGAAGTTGTAAATTTCTTACGAATCACCTCACTGCCCTAATTGTTTTAATTGTTCACGTTGTTATATGGAAAGTTGATATACAGGATGTCCCACTACTGTCGGGTGGCCTTTCAGACATTTCTTTAGAAATTTTACTACTAAGTTTTTTTTATTGTAGAAATTTAATAAATTTGTTAATTTTTTTATGTCTTAAATCTTGACATTAACTTTAGAGCAATTAAACTACAGTTTTATAATCTAGTTGAAATAAAAAGAAACGATATTTTAAACAAAATTTAATAAAAAATTGAAAAATTGTTGTCTATTTTTGAAAAATTATTTTCCAGTGACTTATTACAATTGCAAAGTTTTTATACATATTCAAAGACGATCAAAATAAAAAGTTTTTATATTTGCTACAAAGTACATCCATCGGTGGCGAGACTCTCTGTATAGATGAAAGAAACGTGATTCGACACGGAGATAACAATACAATAATTCGTATCTCATTGCAGCGCGCACGATCGCTGATAGATCAAGACGACTCGGTAATATCTGCGTATTCCCCGCAAAAATAATCGACCTGCCGACTTCACTCTCAGGCAACACACACCCATTTAGCTCTTCCCCGTACGCGCGCTACAAGCCTCGCTACGATTGTTCCCGTGACTGTTCGCAGGCTGACACTGCAACTCCGTCAAGGCTGGCCAGGGTGTCCACCCCCGAGAACGAGAAGCACTCGGAGCATCATCGGAACAATGTTGACGGCGTTCTCCAGGTCGCATTGGAGAACAACGTCGAGTGCGTCGATGGTTTAGGTAATGCGAGCTCGAATCAGTATCAGCAGCAGCAACGAGGAAGCGGCAACGAAGAAGCGGCCACGAACGAAGAACAGATGCTCAACAACATGTCAGCGACGATATCGTCAGTAGACGGTGTTGCGACAAAACGTGCTGCCGGTCGTAAACAACAACACTGGAAGTCGCAGAGCGTTGGCGAGGGCGTAGTTGCGCAACAGCATCATCAATTGCAGTTGTCGCATGCGAATTCTCTGCCCACCGCAACGACGACAATAACAACGACAACTGCGACAACCACGTCGATGATGACGATAACGATGCCAGATGAGGAATCGCAACAGGAGACGACCAACTTTTCGGCGAATCGCGAGCTATGGCAACGTCGTGCCACTTCACAGACGCAGTTACTGAATCAGTCGACCGCTAAGTCGTCGACTTACTCGCGCGCGTCCCAGGAGTTCCGCGAAATGCGGCAAAAACACACACCCGACCTGGTGATGGATTTGCCGCTGTCGGCGCAGGATCCTGTCGGCAAAAAATCCGCGTCGTCCAGCAGTCTAAGCAGTTCGGACGATGAAGCGATGATGCCAACGTCGTTGCTGGCACCGCCGCAGACACCGCCCTCGCGAGCGGAAGCGGCCACATCGCCGACCGGTGGCCCAGAGTCTCCGGATATGAGCACTGCTGCCGAACGGTTTGCTAAACAAAACCAGTGCACTCTGAAGAAGAACACGAAAACCGCGAACTCGGAAAACGTTGCCAACAACAAACTGAAGCGAATTGAAACAACGGAGCATGACGGAACAGGCGCCGTCGATGCGGAGAACGACGAGATCGTCCGGTCAGCCAGCTCGAATCAGATCGCCGTCGATGGTGGCGGAGGTGGAGGAGGAGGAGGCAGTGGAGTACCGCTCAGGTCACCCCTACCGCCGCGCTCCACCCCCAAGATCGTCGCCAAGTTCGCCGACATGCATCTGACCGGCGGCAGCCAGGTGGTTTCGTCGTTCAAGCCGCAGGTCAAGGTCAAGCCGACGATCCTGCGCAAACCGGTGCTGCCGTTCCCCCATCCGCACATGAGTCCCGAGCTCGCGCGCAAAATCGAGAAGCAGGCGCAGAGCGCGGAGCAGGCCAACTAGATTGCCATAATCGCCGAATGAGAGCCAAGAGAAGAAGAAGAAGATTTTTCACGTATTACTCGCGGTCGGAGCGCGCGCTTGGTGTCCCTCCAACAATTGTCGAGAAGTCGTTTTTCCGTGGGTGTCGCTTCTCGAGTCACGGACAAAAAAGTGATACAAGTTTCTAGTTTTGAGAAATTTCGAGTATATTATACGAGTTTCGAAGATTACGCGAGAATTTTCACTTTTATCACTTTCGGAGCCAATGTCTCGAGAATGTCTCCCTTCGAGTTGACTCCCTTGAACTTGTATTTTCGCTTAAAGAAAAAATTCTCCGCTTCGGAAAAAAAAAAAACAAATATACTTGTTGACAATAATCGTTCCTTTTCTTGTCTCGCATAAGAATTTATACGTATGTGAAACATAAACCAAAACAAAGTACAATAAAAAACGGAAAGTAAGCCATTGCCGTGGGACATCAAGTCGGAGTCGCCGATCGTGCATCGAGTTCTACGACAATTCGCCATTTCGAGACGAGATTAGATTTAGAGCGATATAAAGCGCGACCACCCATCGACCAGTTACTCCGCCCAGTCGCGAGGACTTTTACTGCATTAATTAACCGTGCCCGAGAAAAAAGGAAAGTCTGCCGCGGGATAGCATGCGGCCGGCACAGTGCACTATATGCATAATATTATAAATTGCACGACGGTGCTAGAGATTTCGACACACGCGCGAAATTTTGAATAATGATCACATGTGCATGTGCACGACCGGAGCGCTATCCCTGTGGGGGGCGAGTTTATTTTTTCTACAGATGTTTTCCATTTTCGCATAATTTTTTTACCAAATGATATCCGCGCGAAGCGATGTTTCTAGTCATCGAGCGAAGAGAAATAAGAATAAGAGAAAAATTAAACCGGAGTGAAAGAGAGAGAGAGAGAGAAAGAGAACAAGCAAGAAAACGGTGAGAGAAAGAAAAAGGAACGAAAGAGTTAAAGAATAAAAGCGAGAAAAAGAGCGCATGTGCGTGAGAGTTTGTGTGTGCGTGTGTGTGTAAGTGAGAGAAAGAGAGTGAAGAAGAGAGAAAGAAATGTAGCGTCGAAGAACGTGAATTCGTAATATTGGACGATGATGTAATTTATTTTTTAGCGCGTGCCCGCATACGTATGCCAATAACGGATTTTCCTGCTACTATTACTCTTGACGAGTATCGTCGCGAGACGCGGCGAGCACTTTTGATGGTTCCTTTATGCGCGAGCGAGTGTTGGTATGAAATATTTTTTTTTTTTTTTTTTTAAAAGAAAGAGAGAAAAAGATGAGAAGAGCTGTTCCCTAGTAACCCTCCCGCCCGAATCAACCAACTGAATCGCTGAACTTGGACGCGAAACCGAAGGTTTTTCACGTTGGAGAACAGCAACGAGTGAGTGAAAAGAGAGATACGAGGGTCGGGGTCTCGTGAGTCCCGCGACTTCATCGGTAGATTTATTGTAATTAGGATACATTTACTATGTATACCGCGTGCCGTCTTAATTATAGGGTACTAACTAATATCCAAACAGCGATGTTCGATATATTCGAGA
>QVOB01025295.1:0-33604 GCA_014839585.1 Pseudomyrmex concolor
TCTCTCTCTCTCTCTCTCTCTCTCTCGTTTCTACCAATTATCATATAAATAATGATAAAATAACGTTTATTCATCAGTCAGTCTTCTTCAAATTTTTTAAAGTCAATTGTCCCGAGAGAAACAACAATTGCAAAATTGTTGCGTGCTTTAGACACATTATAAACGTCTCGGCTCTCGCTCGTCGTTCAAGAAAAATTTTTTTCTAGCATTTTATTTGACGTCTGATTTTCTGAAATCTTGCACTTGTCTCGTGCAACAGCTAGACGTCAAACAGCAACGAATGAATTTTTGTGCACGTGCACGCGCGCAGATCATTCCGTGAAAAGCGAGTGTCAAGCAAGAACCCTGTGATGCGTGTGTACATGATTCCGCGAGAGATAAAATATACCACGTTTACGTATCGCTATGTCGTAACGTCAGTATCGTCCGATCACGCTAATCGTTCTTAGATAAGAAGAACATTGCGTTAGTATCGAAGAAAGTATAATTTAACGCGATCTCGCGCGTTTATGTATGCGCATCGAAATGGAAATGACAAGATAAACACTTATCGCTTACGTTTGAAAGTGGTGGCATAGTTTTCTTCTGTATCTTCTCCAAAACGTCATATAAAATTTTATTCAAGTTTGATCGAAAATACTGTGTCGAAGAGAAAATGATCACTCGAACGATTGTTGTGTTTGACTTTTAAGGTAATTATCCTCGAACTTGACTAAGTTTTCCTTAAATTTTCCTTTCCTTCTGATCTTACCGATTATCCTAACAATCCCAAAGTAATATGTGTGTGTACGCGAAAATTAAAATTTCTTTACAACGGGTGTACCTAAAATACAATTTCTCTCGCGGTGAATCTTACTAAAACGTGCTTACCGCAAATCTGTCTCCCTGGTCAAATTTCGGGATAACGAGTTCCAGAAATGAGGGCACGTTATCCACACCGCAGCGGTTCATGATTTTGGTTACAGTGGAGTCGAGCATGAGGATGAAGTGTACAGCGTGCGCCAACTGGCCGCGCGTAATAGCGGCGCCGATCTGGTGAAGTCTGAGAGATCGCTGACGGCCCTGGTGCCGACCGGTGGTGCCGTGTCGACCGACGCGAGTCACGTGGTGCTGGACGACGAGGAGAACCTCGCCGCGAAAGAGTCGATCGTTGACGACGAATCCAAGAACGAGGACCGACCGCTCGCCGTCACCGCGTCCATCTTCCGCTCGGCCAACGGAAAAGACAATCGCAGCAACAAGAACGGCTTGCGCAAGAATAACGCGTTATCGAAACCGATTCAAGAGAAGGCGTTCGTGCAGGCTCTTAAGGAATCCCTCGAGGAATCCATCAAGGAGTCGCTGAAGGAGAACGACGAGCCGGCCACAGAAGATCGACAGGAATCCCGGCCGTCGTTCGCGACGTCCTTTATACTGCAGGTACATAAATTGAGTGTAAAAATTTATAAATCATACATCTCGCAAGTAAATTAATGATTATATAATGACAGTGATAGTTTTGACAAGATACAAGCGATAATATGTCACAAAATATTGGAAACTTCTTTTAAAATTATTTTATCTCCCACCAATTATTCGACATGTTTGTCGGATCACTCTATCACTTATCGGGATATAATTCCGGTGCTTATATTTTTCTTATCACTTGCGAACGATAAAATAAAAATAAGCGATATCTCCCGTATAATTCGGAATAATACTAACACAAGCGATTGAACACAAATTACTAAAATTAGTATATACTTACTTTATGTAGAATTAAAAAACAAACTATAAAGTAATACTTGTTATTTTAATCGAGAATATATATCAGCTATACACTTACTGTATAATCAAATATGTAAGTTGATTTTTGTTGCTGTCTCAATATAACGAGTTCTATGATGGATTATCGCTCTTATCTCGAGCCATAATAACGCATCCCTGGCCTTTTCACCTCTAAAATCAATCGTGCGATCGTCATTTCAGGATAAATCGGCAGTCGAGCGCGATTCATCAGACAGTGCCGACCAGTGTCATCAAGATCGTCCGCAAGCGGTCACAAGACAACTGTTCGCGCCGCTCGTGCCCACACAGCAACAGGAACAGTCGCAATTGTCGTGTCGCCCGCCTCCACAGACCGCCACAGCGAGCATCTTCGCGCCTCGTACCGAGGACATGAACAAAGGCTTCTTGACTTTCAGTGAGGATCAGCCGGGGCTCACAAGTACGTATTTTCTTGTTGAAATGCGACATCGTCTTCTCTCGAAAACATTGTAACTGGCAAGACAAAGAATTTCAACCGAACTGCTAATTAATAAAATTGAACTCTCACGTCGCAGTGTTGAAAGACGAGCCGGAAGACCTGACACATCTCGCGCCCACACCCGGAGACGTGTGCGTGCCCTTGGAAGACACACCTTTCCTGTCGGATATGCTGGACGAGTTCATCTTCGGTAACGACACCTACAGCTGCCCCTTGCTGAGTCCAGGCGACAGTCTTACGCCGGAACTGCGTTCTACAGACTTTTCCGAGTCTCTTAAAGACACAGTAGATCTAGTAGATACCACCAGAACCAAAAATGGGGCCGATCGTTTGGCCGACAGCGATCCTTTTATGTACGGAGATTCGCCCGGAAGTCCCTGCGGTATCGACGCGAGCAGTGTATCGCCGTCTTTATCAAAATATCGACAGGTAAACGACGAGAAAAATTCGTATCTTTTCTACAGAGAGAACATTTGTGTATATGATGATAATTGCACAGAGTCCTGATCGAAGTGTGGACTCACTGGACAGTCCTACAGCGGGCAGCGGTGACGGACTCTCTGAGGACGAGATGCTCATGTTAGGTATCAGCGACAGTATAGGAGATGACGAACTGGCTCTCAGAGCGCCTTATATTCCGATGTCAGATCAGGACGAGGCGTTGGATTTGCTTATCAGTGACGACATAGCCATGTGGGACACGTCACAATCTACCGACAAGGGATCTTCCAAGTGGTAGATGTCGTTTTATATAATTTGTAAAAGTAGATGTGAAATAAAATATTTATATAAACGGATAATATATCATTCATTTTTATTAATGTAATATTACTTCTATAATGTAATATTGATGTATTTTTTTTATTCTTTTGTCAGGTTACTCGAAGATCGAGAGCAGCATTCGTCTGAATCAAGTTTGGCGCAATTGCTGCGGACTGACCAAGCGGTGTCGCGACGATACAACGATCACGGCGGAGGTCTGGTGACCTCGGCACAGGCCTTCGGACAGACACCGAAGAAAAGTGATAATCTGTTTTTCCAATATTTTTTTGTCTTCTTTGTGACGTTCTTGTTTCTATTCAATACGCGTTGTTTTGTGTGTTTTTGCAGATCTTGAGCAACGATCCTTCGAGTCCGATCGATGGTCTTCCATTCAGGAACGTAACGATCGTCCGAGCAAACGCATTCATTCCGGGCTCAACGCGGATTCCGGGAGCGAGCACAAACGTCTCAAATGCGAAGATTCGCTTTTCCAGCGCGTAAATCTCGAAAATGCCCTGTCGAGACAGCAGCGTATGTCGACTCCTCACAAAAAATCGTCGTTAAATCACGACAGTACCAACAGCAGCCAACTTCTACGTCGTCTTGTAACATCCCAGATACCCAGCGTCGCATCGTCTTCGTCCAATACGGGCGCTTCCGGCGAACATCGTCGCGATGTCTTGCAGCAGCACATTCGCGTTCTCGACGACATTATCGACCTTGCCGAGACGGAGGGCGATCGTGGCGGAGGAGGAGGCGGAGGCGGAAATCACGAAAGCGACGGTTTCAACAAGATAGACGCGACGAACCGTGGCCGAACTCCAATCTGCGGCGGCAGCAGCGTGTTAATGAATCTCCTGGTTTCTGGCTGCGATGTGAGTGCGGGATACGTTTGTTTGGTGAAGTCGAAACCGACGGCGAAGAGCATCGCTAACGCGTGAGGGTGCTTTCCGAAGAGAGGAAGTGACGGTTTAAAGAGTCGCCTCCGTCTGGCTGCTATTTCAACTCTGTTGATTCATCCAAGGCGAGACAGATAAAACTTTCGAATAACGAAAGTATTTGAGAATAGAGAAAGAACAAAATCGCGAGATAAGATTTATTCGATTCGAAAGAATATTTTGTCAGGAATCGAAAAGTCACCAATTGAATTTTTTTTTTTTTTTTGGTCGGAGTTGCCGAAGTTGTATCAAACTTGACTTATTGTTAGATCGAAACAAAACTGTTTACTGGCAATGATGCAATAGATTTTTGAAAATATAGATCTTGGACAGATAGAACCAGAGGAGGCGGTGATTTTGATATCTGATTGCAAGTTCGAATCAACGAAAAAAATTCTTCCTGCTTTTTACAACGTCCGTTTGTTCGTCGAGTCCGCGAGCTCGAAGATCGCGTTCAAGATCAAAGATACAAAAAAAAAAAAAAAAAAAAAAAAAAAAAAAAAAAAAAATAATCCTAAAATGCACTGCGTCTAATATTTATCCTAGATATACAAGATGTATAACTATTGTATATTATACGGAACGTATATAGTTTAGGCACTAATTATGTTTTTCTTTTCGTCGAAGATAAATACGAAATATTAGCGTATATAAAGAGAAAAAGAGAAAGAAAAAGTTAACACTAGGATATTTCTAGAGTTATATATGTGTGTGGTTAGAGAAAATTATATCTACAATGTTACTTCGAGGTGCATTATAGGGTTAAACACAAATTGTACTTTACAAGCCACGTTATGTAAACAAATTGCAAAGTATATGGAATTGTTGATTGAATGTTATGAAAAATACATGGAACATCGAATAGAATCGTGATCACCTGCGTTTCGTTTCCTACCATATACGTATATTATTTATCCTTCAAAAATCCACAATTACCATCCATAATTTGCAAGTTTATTATTAAATTTATCACTTTTGGATAACTCATGTATAATTATTTGAATTTTTGAAATAAAGTCCCTTATAATACAATAAAACATCAGTGTTGAATAAAAATAACAACAAAGTAATGTACACATAATCACATGTAGGAATAAAAGAATATTCAATTTTTTTACAAGAATCACAAATCTATTTATGTTTCTGGTCCCATAGATTTTTAGTTTTAAGTTTAATTTCGCTTGCTTAAAAGTCAAAAAAACAATTTTAAATTTATATAGTAATTTTTATACTAAAATTTATCACAAAAAATATCAATTAATAATTGGATTATATAATAATTACTGAATATCAATGTTCACGCTATAAGTCACTATTTTATTTATCTGATTCTCAAGAATTCTTCAAGTAGTTGTCTACAGGAGACTCTTACTTTTGCGAAGTATTGCACGCTAAATTATCCAGCAGCGTGATAGTCACGGCCACTTTGCCTAGCAATTTGTTTACATTCATCAAAACGTCCTCTTTAGAGTCACGCAAACGACGAAGGGTGGCATTCTCAAAAGTCGTTTATCACGCTGAACAGTATAAATTCATTGGGAATGCGTGTCAGTTATCATTCATATGATCAGTTTTTCCCGCCCGACCGTTTTCCTTGATCACGAAACGCAGCTATATCGTTATTATCAATATATCTTTCGTCTTACGTCGCAACAGACTCGTTTTTCGCGTATTTATCAAATATCCAGTAGATCCTTCGTTAATGTTACATGACGATCTTTTCTTTTCAGGATCCTCTGATAAATTCTCGCAATGTGCCGACCTTGCTGTCGAAGAGCCTAACGACCCCGCTGACCGTCAACGTGGACAACCAAATGGTACCGCAATCTACGAACGTTCGCAATGTACTGTCTCTGCCTGATCATCTCAGTCCGGACACGAGAAAACATTTGATAGGTCTCTTTACCGGCGGCGGTGGCGGCGACGGAACAACCCCCATAGTCTCGCCCACCACATCCGTTGTGAACTTCGACAGCCTCGATTACGGCGGATCCGATCTGCTGCAAATAGAGTCGGACCTACTCGGAGGCGTGCTGGACCGAACTTTGGTGTGATCCAGCGCGCTTTTATGTAAAAACATCGGACGGCAATTTGTCAGTTGATCGAAGAAATTAGAAGCCATATAACGATGTTAAACATTTACTTTGTTCTGCGTAACAAAGTTCTAAAATTCTTTTTCCTTCATTTCTCTTAATTAATAAAGTATCAGAAAAACGGAATTATTATTAATTGCACAATTTTTTTAACTGCGCTGGTCGCAACAATTTTGCGAGAACACTGTGGTAGGAAAATGTGTATTAATTATTGCAGAAATTTTTTGAGATATATTCAAATTAAAAGAAAGTTTGTTCGCGACGAAATCTAGTGTCCCTGTTCTAACTTTCGACTTGTTTGTCTCTCTCGACAAATGTAAAAAATTTGTACACAAAATAATAAACGAAAATAAGAAATGTTAGCGTGTTTGTGTTGATGCTATATAATTGAAAACGCAAAAGTTGGCTTCTACTTTCTGCATTCATTGATCGTTTATAATTGCGCGTGAGTTTTAATAATGGGCGTTAGTCTTTTTTTTATGGCAAATAATCCCGAAATTTTTACGAGGGAACGCAGCCCGTGTTCAACGCAGCTCCGTTACTTGAACGTTTAATTAGTGTAAAGTGACGCGAGTCGAGCTTTAGATCAGATTTATGATTAGTATTCACAGTTTGATGTTATATTTGAGATCATCTCTCTTAAGTTCATCTCACGATGCTATACGAACCCGTTTCATTACAGAGATCACAAGAAAGTGGATTTAAAACGAACTTAAGTATAAAATATTGCACATTGGATATATCGCGCGACTGTGAATACCAATCTGAGTAATATTTTTAGAATGAATTTTTGCAATTTTTTTTTTTTAAGTAATAATATGATGTAACTTCAACCGATCGACGAATGCTTTCCAACATTCTTTCTTTGAAATTCGCGAGTGAGATCGCTCGTCACAAGTGTGCCAATGCATTTTTTCACGAATTATGTAGTACAAAATGAACAATCGATGTTGAGAAACCGGTGCATTTTGACAGGCTGCATGGCAAGTTCGAAATGAAAGACAATGTGCGTAAATACATAAATACACATATACATAGTATATATATATATATATATATATATATATATACAGTTTGAGCAATAATAATAAGGAGAAGTGTTAAAAAAGCAATGAAAACGATCGTGTCGAGTATACAAAATTGATAACCGACAATTTTATCGGTTTTTGAAAGATGGTAGGATTCGTGAGAACAACAGGAGAAAGAGAATTGAAGAAACACAGTGACAGACTTATCAAAAGTGTGTTCTACTTTCTATAGAAATTTGACAATTTGTTAAATAAAGAAATAAATACGTATGCAGTATCGCCTCTTTTATATTTCGCATACTTTAAGTTTGAAAAATAAAGTATAGATATATAGTTTTGAAACTGGTGTTTTAAGTAAATATCGCTCGAAAAACATAACAGAAAGACACAACACAAGAGAATATCGGTTATCAGATTTGTTTATCTAAAATCTTCAAAGATATAATTTTTACGTACACACACATCATGTGGAAATTAGAAACTAAAAGTGATAGAAAACATGACAAGTTGCTTTTCTTAACATCGCATATCAATTACGGCGTTTGCGATTACGACGTTCTCAGCACGTCGCGTCCCATCATCGTTGCCGTTACTAATTGTTGTTACTGTTATTATAGTTTCTACTAAGCTCCCCCACATGTGTGCGGGATTATCAGTTGTTGCCGCTGCACCATTGCTCGGTGCATCACAAATCAATTAATAGTACATATATAAATAGTACTATATGTTTATATCAATATAATTATATATTATATCGCTGCGATCATTATATTGTCATATACAGATAGAATATATATATATACCATATATATAATTATATTATATATATATATATATATATATATATAACACAGACCAGTACAATTTAGTGGTTTATCAAACGCACGCGGTTTGTGAGCCACTGCTTGTTTATCAAGTTTATTAACGTAATGGAAATAGAATATTATTTCTGTCTTTTAAGTACTGATAATTAATTACAAAACAACGATCTAAAAAACTCGTGTCAGCAATCGTTAGGAAAAAAATTTAACAATATTATTGTGTTCAAAAAAGTTACTGTTTTCTTTTTAGCTTTCTTTTTGTTTTTATTCTCTCGGATATTTGACTTTTTTTCTAGTAATCACATTTATAATTTACTCGTTCTTATTGTTTTCTTGTAATAACAATTGTAAGAAAGATCTCATAATTACGATTGTTGTAAGTCATGAGTCTTGCAGATAATAGACTGTTGATTAACGTACATTGTGTTATTGACGAGTTGGTAATCGGCAAATTGCGTTTCGATAAACCACGAAGTTGCGCAGGAGCCTCTTGACACATGTATACTTTTATTATTTTACTATTTTATTATATCAAGTCTATATCAACTACACTTTGTAACAGTGTTGAATATAGATTTGACATAGTGCTGACATGATATGGATACGACAAAAAAAAATAAATAAAACTGATATTTCTAACTTTGCGTTACTTTTATATCTGAATCCTGAAGTTTATCAAATGCAAGTGATTTGTGTCTTCGCTAAAATTCACGTTAGTAAAGAACGAGCTATTTTAGTAAAGATTGAAGTTCTGTTCTTTTACTTTACATATTTAAAGAAAAAAAAACAATACGTACTGTTGCGCAAAACTTATTTAACTATTATTACTGTTATTGTCAATAGTGAATTCGTTCCTTTTCTACGTTGCTTTTCAAAGTACTCAATTATTACGCAAATTAATGCGAACTGAACATTTAAATTTGATTCGAATTAAAATTTGTTTGATTAAACACATTTAATATATTAAATATATATTACGCACGTGTTGTTTATTTTAAATATATTACGCTCACATGTAGCGCCTGGCTATTACTCGCCAGATGTTTGTTCTGACACCTGTAATATTTAAAAATACCGGAAATTATACAACAAACCTCGGAAAATGCGAAGTTCGAGGAGTCATGCCATGACGCACATGCATAAAAAACAAATGACGCAAGAAGACGAAAGTTTGAGTTCTTCTGATGCAAAGTAAGACGAAAGAGCGGAGAGGTGCGCGATGACGACGCTCACGGCTCACCTCAATTGACCGCGATAGATCGATAGACTCGCAAACAGCCAATCGCGACGTTCCACTTGGCGGCAAATCAACCAATCGCGAATAACGACAGATGGGGAACGGTATGGTACAGTCAACAGTGTCAAGAAAGACAGTAGTGTTATTGCGTCAGCTGATAGTGGATGTGTTATCTGCGCACTCGGTCGAGGATTGCTGGGATTGCAGTTAGTCGGCGTTTTGCGGTGCGATGGTTTGGAGCGATCTGCAATCCAGTCGGTCGTAGTAGCTTTCTCAAAGATATATTTAAGAAAAAAGCAAACGATAGAAGAGACGATATTTTATTGCATGGCGGATTATGTCCTCCATGAAGAGCGTCATCATCACCCTGCCTAAGGACTTGTCAAAGACATTTCCAAACGAGTTGTCATACAACGCGTGGGCACCCAAGTTGAACTTTACTACATCTATTTTGTCCGACAAAACGACAAGGATGGACTCCGCCATCAGAAAGGTGACCGCCAAAGAAGAGGCACACGACATCAAACCCGCGGAGACCAGTGTACGCGGCAAGAAACGTCGACTGGATCATTTGACGTGGGAGGAAAAGTTGCAAAGAAAGTGAGTTCATAGGGATTTTATGTCAAGGCTCATGGATACAAACACATACACACGTGCGCGCTCACACATACACACTTGATCGGATGTTGCAATCTAACATCAGAAGAGAAAGTAGACAACTATTTCTCATCTAACTTGCGTCAAAACGAAAGAGTACTTATTTCCGTACAAATCAATAGAGTACACTCGTAAAATATACCGGACACTTTTCTCTTTTTTTTTTTTAACAAAGATAAACCGTATATTTGTTGAGTCGAAACATGCATTGTTCATGATTTCGGCGTCTGTCTAAAAGGGCGTCTACTATTTTCTCGCTTCTGACGTCATTGTCCAAGATAACTGTCAGAGCGAGGATCCTTATTTTATGCTTTACAAGAGTCGGATTTTATTTAAAAGAATTAGAATCTTATAGATAAGCTTTATCTTTCTTATCAAATTACAAAATGTACTGTCAAAGCAATAACTGTTCACAGCGCTGCAATTGAACGGAAAAATTAATGTTTACGTAAGATTCAAAAATATATAAAGTGTTTTTGCGAATTACAGACACATTTATCATATTGTTTGCGTATTGGTCATTACATAAGTCACACTTGTTTCCTGCGTGCTGCTTTGATAATTTTATGACAGTGACAATGTTTATGATTAGTGCGAATTGTTGAAATGCCTCTTTTTCGTATAAATTATATCTATGCAAAATAATATGTTAGATTTTCATGTAATCACAAACTTTGTTTTTTGATTGTTGATGCAATTGCAGCAGTTATTTTTAATCATTTTTTAGATACATGAATTATATGTTGATAACATTATTTGTTATGTCACATATATTTTACTGTACTGTAGATAACATTTTATCTTATTTAGTTAAGAAACAAAAGACCAATTAATATATTTTAAATTATTCTCTTTAAAGTCATAAAAAAATAACTTTATTGTCTATTTATACAGAAATATTTTTCACATTTGAATATTGATTTAATAGGAGTAATTTGTTTAACATCTGTTTAACAGAAAGCTGAAAAACCGGGTGGCAGCACAGACTTCAAGAGATCGCAAAAAGGCTAAGTTAGACGAGTTGGAAGAAACAGTAAGAACGTTAAGAGAAAGAACAGAACAACTCACACAACAGTGCACAATGCTAAGCTCGCAGAACGAGAAGTTATTGGCTGAAAACAAAAGACTCAGAAGCGAGATAGACGTGGTCAGAGATCAGCAACAGCAGTACTGCTCCCTATGTCAGTCTCGTGTCGGCTGCGCTGTACCTTCAACCGGATCTGCAGTATCCAAAGACCCTCTGCCGCAGGGTGGAACAGCACAGCCGGCATCGTGTCTGACACTGACGCCAGGAGCAACCGTCCTGTTGAAGATAATGACTTTCTGTCTACTTTGGAAGAGCTATTCAGAGATCTCCCAGGAGACGACTGTGAAAAACTCCAAGAACTGGCCGAAAGCCTTATGCAAGAAGTTCCCGCCGAGGTGGAAGCAAATACTCAGAGATCAAATGAACAAGTGAGTCTTGGGAGTTGTAGTCCATGTGTAATCGCGTACTCTAGCCCTCCTCTCTTTGTTATTATTTATGATTTTTATAAACAAATTAAAAATATTTATATTGTGTAAAATAATATTTTCCTTTTCAACAAGTGCAAATAATCTATCAATGAAGAAATGGATGAAATATTCCGGAGCGAAACAGACTTTTAATACAAATGCAACTTGATTCTTACTTCCGGAGTAGTTCCGTATGTTTCATCTATTTTCCCTGTTCGTTTTTATGATTCAGTCATTCCCCCTTTAATGACCTGTCTGCCGTGTTTTGCTTCGCAGGCATCCCTTGAGGACGATTCCGTTAAACAATCTGAATATTCAGACGCAATGGTGGGGCAGGCATCAGAAAATGTGGAAGCCGGTCGAACCAGTGGAGGCGTAAATGACATCTCGTATTTAGGTAATATATCCGATCCACATTCCGTTGTCTGTAACACAGCGAGCACGGCATCGTCGAAATCGATCAAGACCGAGATCAAGCAGGAATCCGAGATAGCACCGGAGACCGTCTACGGCACATATGACGAAGCAACCAACTCCATCACTATCTTCTACGAAGAGAACGGCGATTGCGTGAATATCCAGGAATGCGTGCAGGAAGTGGTGAGCACCGGAGAACAGCAGTTGGAGAGCGGCAACGTCTGTCCTGTCGTTGAAGACGCCGGAGTTGCCACGCATCTCACCGTTCCCACGGCCAATCACACCAGCTATCCGACGCAATTCTCACCCACGTACAAAGATGCTATGTCACCCGCGACGAGCGACGTCTATTCGGACGCGGACAGTTCCGGTGTTTTCACCGCGGATTTCCACGCGACAAAGCTGGATTGCGCAAGTCCGGACGGTGGTTACGAGTCGCACGACTCGCCAAATCCGCGTCAATTGAATCTTCTGACCGATCTCGGCATGGAGAGCTTCACCGAACTGTTCCCTGAACTGCTGACTTGACACTTCTCGCCAAGACGAGCTGCCGTCAGCCGTATCCAAGCGACTGCGAAATCGCATATTCAATACATTTTTGATAGTGCAGGAAAAGTGAGTGACGCGCGAAGTAGAACATCGCGCTGTTGATTATGTTTCCTACATCATAATAAGTGCTAACAAAGTCACATTTTGTGCTATATAAAAGACAAAAGAGAAAAAATAAAGATATATATTCCGAAGAGTAATATGTAATGTTGAACATTTCGATTTTATATTGCACTTTGAATAAAGTTCTAAATTCTAAGTTTTTTACTAGATTTTTCTTACAGCTCTTTAACAATCGAGTATTTAATTTCACAAGAAATACGATTAAAGAAAGATTGTAAATATTTTAAAAGCTCAAGAGAAAAAAATATACAAAATATCTTTAAGTAAAATATACTTAAGTTAAATGAAGTCTATATTATAACGTAAAGTTATATAAAAACAATTAAATTTTGATTCTTTAAATGATTCCCAACAAAATATTTTATAGCACAAAACAACAGCACTGTATAGATATAATTCAATATATTAAAATTACGTGAAATGTTTTTTATTTTGTGTGTTGTACGTTTGAAAATATTAAATGTTTTCGATATGTGTAAGATTGAGTTACATACACACACACAGATATTTGTATATGCGAAATTTATTAATGTCGAATATATAAATATATTTATTTGTATATATATCCGATCAAAATTCATTTTTGATGTATGCAGCCAAAATTGCCAAATAAATATCGAAAGAGTGAAAAAGATCTGTTTCTTGATTTATTGTTCACAACTTTGCTGTGTTATAAAGCATCGTTCGTGCATAAATAATGACGCGAATTTGTGTCTTTTTATTCTTCGTAATCCCCTTATTATTATTGTTTCACTCGCGTGACATTATTGTAACTCGATAAAGTTAATGTATATAAATTTCTAACACTATTCACGCGATTTATTAAATCTCAGCGCGCTACCTTTTATATAATTCTATATAAATATTTTATAAGCATACGCGCAAGAAGAGCTTTTGTTATATTTTATAACAGTGGAAATTTAGTATGTGTAAATACTTGTTCGAGTACGGGATGTGCGTTTATTAGATACACCTGTTAATATACAAATTATTAGCAGTGTTGAACTAATATATACAGGGTGTCTGAAAAATTTCAATATAGTCGAAATGTGAAAATAGATTGATTTTCAGGTATAAAGAAAAATGACATCTCATGCAATCTTCTAACAACAAAAAACCGAGCACAACAAGCGAACGGCGTATGATATAGCTTCTTACGATCAGCTGATTTTCACAACTAAAAATCAGCACGCCTATAGAGTCCGAATCATCGCTTTCCACGCGCTTATTGGCTCGCATTAATTAATTAATTAATAATTTCATTCATTAATTAATGCAAATTTTGCAAAATAATAAATGACTTTTCAAATCGACCAAATCTATTTTCATGCTTTGGCTTTGTCAAAAGTTTTCGGACAACCTTTCTATCAATCCTTTTAAAAATGACATTTTATGAATTTGAATAAGATCAGTCTAAAAAACGCGCTATATTCATCATATTTTTTATATAAAAACATTTATATAACATAAGAAAAAAGATATAGATTTTTTTACTTCAGATTTGTTCAACGACCATCAGTAAGCTCCGCGCAGTGTTTACACGATAAATATTTTTTGACCATTATCGAGCTCAATGTTTGTTAAAACTCAACGAGGAAATGATTTAATTAAAAGATAACCATATTTTACAATATATTAATTAAAATCTGGCATCAAACTCGAGTCTCGTCGCGATTTATATGTATTATATTCAATTGCACCATTCAAAAAAATCAATATAAAAAAAAAAATGGAAACTCGAAAAGAGAGAGATTATTTTATAGGCAATGTGTAAGTCACGTCTCGTGCTTTTTATATAGGGTGTGATTCACTGATTGATCAATCGATGAATTTGCCCATAAACGATAGAAGCAAAAACTTGCAAAAAAATACTTTTACGTATTGTGTCAAGAGTAATAAAACCGAGAGCGCGTAACAGTCTCTCCATTTCGTTATTATCTTACAAAGTCTATAATTCGAAGACAATTTTTGTTTGAATTATTTATCCAAAGAGTTTTTCGAAGCAGCCATGGCAGTAAGGTTTATCGTTTTGCTCTTTGAATGTGCCTTTGTTCAGCTGCTTCAAACAAAACGCACAAACAAAGTGCTCGGGGTGGAATTTCCGGAACATCGCCGTAATGCAACGACCTGAATGCAAACAAAATCATTATTTTGACATCATATTCACAAGAGTTTGACGGTTTTTCTTTTCAAAAAAAAAAAAGCAAGTCCTGTACCAGTAATGGGCTTATGACATCCCGCGCACAAGGATCCTCTTTTGGCGTGATAGTGCGTCTCACAATACGGCAATCCCTCATGATCGAAGAAGGAACCACCCTGGAACTTTTGTCTGCAGTCCTGTTAAAAAAATAATACAGTTGTATATGTATTTGAATAAATTATGTAAAAAAACCCTTTAACATAGGAAAATTGCAATATGGAAAAAATGATCTTTTGTTTTTCTTTTGGGAAATAAATAAATCTATTATATCAGTCCACATTAACACGTTTCCTGCTAGATTTTCTTTGATAATTCTGTTTTATTATTGAAAACAAAAATTTAAAGTTTCCGTTAATAAAATATCGAAATAATGTTCTGTTTCCGTAGCGCTTATTGGAAGTCAAATCTTTTCTTGATATTGATTCTTAGAGAATCTTGTAAGACGTATGCGTCGTAAGTAAATTATTAATCTTGTCCGTTCATGCGTTACTCACGTGGCAAGAAACGTGTTAAGAAAATATACGCGACCAATACATACATGCGCGTACATCAGATGTCAAGAAAAATTATATATATCTCTTTTGGCATTTCTTAGCGCATTGGCGCTGATATTTCGCTACTTATTGCCCCTAATATCAGTCACAGATTCTGAACGGAAATTTATGTTGAAAGAAACATCAATAACAAGCTCATTCTACTCATATAATTGTATAGTTTCATATATCGGTCTTTGTAGTATATATAATGCGACGGTGGCATCGCCGTTTGTGGCGCTCACCCTCTTCGCATCTGTTGCCACACGCATCCTAAAGCATGTTCGAGTCGCTGTGTACACGAATTACCAGCCGACTCTTGGTGTCATGTGTGTTTTTTTGTTTTGGGGTTTTCTTTTTTTGGGGGGATTTTTATATTTCTTTACTTTTTTTTGCATACAATAATATTCGCGAAGCTTTAACAGAAATTTTTCTATTGTTCTCGACGCAACGTCGAGACGTGAGTTTGAAAGAATAAAAGCGGCTAGCTCGAATTTTGAATTTTTGTTTGCCGTGATTATTGCTCTTGCGCAAAATAGTGTATGTGTGTGCGTGTTTGTGATGTATCTGTGCGATGCGGAATTGAAGCAACGATGATTCGCAGTCGGCCTTTCCAGCTTTGATTTCTTTAAGCACCATCTAAATCACCTGTGAAAGGACAGGGGAGAGAGGGGCTGGCTCCGCATTTCATAGAGCCAAAGGGCATACAGGGGGCAACATATCGTACAGAAGATAACTGAATAAGTAACAGACATTTGGTGATTTTGACATGAAAAATTGCTATACGACGACGACAACGTCTTTACGCGTCCTCCTCTTCCTCGTCATCGTCTACTCCGACACATTTGGGACACACCGGCTGTCCCTCCATCGCATAAAAGGACTTTCCGGAGACCGGCTTCTTGCAATCCTGCAATTGTTAAACTTTAGAACGTCTGAGATAAAGTTTTTCGCTAATTTTTTTTGTAGTTTTTGGAAATGTTAAGATTACAAACATAGGTAAATAAAAGTCGACGATCCTGAAATCTGCTGAAAAATGAAATTTTGCGTTGAGATTGCGGCGAGTCTTTCGAACGCGGCACCTACCCTGCAGACAAAGCAGTCCGGATGCCACTGGCTATTAAGCGCGGATATATAATTCTCCATAATAGCTCGATTACAGCCGCCGCACTTTGGAGCGAACATATCAAAATAATCCTCGCGGCAATACGGCTTGCCGTCCCGTTCGTGGAAGCCTTCCTCGCCGAATTGCTTGCCACACTGGGCGCAGAAGAAGTGCTCCGTATGCCAAGTCTTCTCCAGAGCCGTCACGCATTTCTGGAAAAAAAAATTTCTTGTATCTGCGAATAAATACGTAATCAAATAAATATCCGAAAGAGTACAAGTCAAACAGAAATTTGATTAAAATAAAAACTCCAAGTTGACTGAAAAAAAAAAAAAAAAAAAAAAAAAAAAAAAAAAAAAAAAAAAAAAAAAAAAACGAGAACGAACACTCCGGACCCTTACATCGAGAATGGGTCCGTTGCAATAAGCGCAACGAGGCGAGAACAAATTATGATAGTCCGTCTCGCAGTAAGGATGGCCTTCCCGCTCGAAGAAATTCCGCGTGCCAAGCTCCTGGTTGCAGTGGGTGCACGTGAAGTGTTCCGGATGCCACGTCTTGCCCAAAGCCGTGATCACCTGTGTAGCAACAACGAGTCAGAAAAAGATATCTAGGACGTTCTTTGGAGTTCTCAGAAGTCAATCATGACGCAGTTGACGCAAACTACCTGTCCCACAATGGGTTTCTCGCAGGCACTGCAGCATCCCTTTTGTGTTGTGTTGACACCTTGGCGACTCATGTCGGCGTGGAGGTTGCCGAGCATAGAATCTAACTGATTCTGTTTGATTGGCTGGTTCTCTCCCGCCTGATACAAATGAGTTGTATGGGTCTCGGTAATATGGACGCGAGTCTGTGTGCCTTCGGCACCGGGCAGTGGACTCTGTGAGCTCTTGGTAGCTTTGTTGGGCTTCGCGTACGGAGAATCGGTCACCGTCTGATGCTGATGAGTGCCGCTGTTGATCTGTAACAACACGCGGAACGTAGGATCGAGTGTGTAAAAATCCAAGGTAACTCTCTGCCCAAGAAACAGAGACTAAATATAAACGCTTCGATTTCTCTTGTTAAAATAAAAATAAAAAAAAAAAATATCCTCTTTTTCTGTAATGTTTACAACCCTAGATTATTGAAGGGTAGTAAACATCACAAGAGTAGTAAAAAAAATGATATTCTTGGCTCTTTAAATTCTTTAAGTCTCATGTTCTTGGGAAGCCGAATTACACTTGTCACTGAATCCTCAAACGATAGTAATGGTCCTCGCGAAATTCAAATAAACGGTGTAATAGGTGTGCACGTGTGTATGTTTATGCGTGTGTGTGTGTGTGTGTGTGTATGTATGAAAAGTATGTCAGAGTGTATGAGAAATTGCTCAAGGTCGGGAACTGACAGGTAAAATGAAAGAGAAGTCGGGTCGGAATGTCAAGGCGCAAATGTGTTTAAATGAAGAGGAACCCAAAAAGAAGACCCACGAAAGATGTAGACAGGTGTAGAGAAGATGTCGATCGCTACGGGCGAGCTTGCAGACTGGCCGAAAGCTCCGGCTGTTTAGCGGATCATCTCGCTTGGTGCCCCACCTTCGTAACTTCGTTTTCTTCGTCCTCCCCGCGCGCGTGTGGAAAATCGGCGATACGGAAGAAAAGGAGAGAAACGGTAACGCCGCGAGGAATCGCGCAGCGACGGTCTTCTTCGTTCCGCAACGTGTTGGCGAGAGACGGTTATTTTCGTAACGCGAAGAGCCAAGAATGGGCAGGAGTGGATTTAAGGTTCCGGTGTTTTCCGATATCTGCGATAATTTTCGACGCGCGGCGAACAGATGACATTCGACAACAACCTTGTATTTGTTGTTTCATCGCTATATGTACACATATGTAATTTTAAAATGAACAGGATATGGCGCAATACGTTGTTACGTGCGTTAGATGATGTACCTTGAATTCGGAAAGCGAAGCCATTAGATCGTCCAGCTCCTTGGTAGCGTTACTCGCGGTATGACCGTTAGGATAGCTTCTCTGAACCTCGCTTCGGTTCAGCGAGCCGTGCTGGCTGGAGGGATAACCGTCATAAACCGGCTGTATCTCCGTGGACGTCTCCTGTATGGTGACTCTCACCTTTCCGTCGGCGGGGTAGTCTCTGTTCGGAGGACAACTGTATGTTTTTACCGAGTGAATTACTTCCGGGAAATTAAAAACTCATTGATCTTTCTTTCGTTTGATCCAGTTTCAACGGTTTACTTGACAAAAAGGAATCCTGAAGTTATTGAGCGATACAAGCACACTTGAAAGCTTACATTCGCATTGTCAACACAGTTTACACGCTGCTTATGGATTAATATGCGGCACACATATACAGAAAGCTCACCCGTTAGGCACGGCGGTGCTTAGTTCTTCGAGTAACGAATCGACAGTGGGTCGAGAGGCCGACATACTACTTGGGGAACGGAGCGTAGGGCTGGTCGCACCCCCGTTTATTCCTGTGGCGGACACGCGGCTGTCTATAATCATCAAGACATCATTATTCTCTGCGATTTTCGAGATCTTATTCCCGAGAGAATCTTTTTTTTTTTGTTTGTAACTGAGAAAATTTTTGAAGTTGAAATGTTTCAAATAAATTTGAAGAGAAGCAGTTACCAGAGATTGACTTGCTGAAAATATACATGGGAAAAGATAACACAAACATTTAAATAAAAGGCGAACCTCTGTCTTGGTAGTGAGCATTATAGCGCGCATTGCTGAGGTCTTGCAGAAGGGTGTCCAGTTCGGAAAGATTATTATTGAGGGAAGGCATTTTGCTCCCGGTGCTGGCCTGGGGGTAGGGCGCGCTTCCGGTTTTACTGATGGTCTCTTCTATCGCCTCGCGGTTCTGATAAGTAGGCTACAACATTTGGGAAAGCCGCAGTTAATTATGTTAACAATTAGCTTCGTAAGCTCCTTTAAATAAAAATGTTATCACAATTTCGTCTTCTTGTCAATTTCGCAAGCAATTTGAATTTTTTTCTGAAAAGAAATTCAATGAAATTGTAATTTTATTAATTGAATTTTATATTATTCATTGTATCGATTTATACATGTTGTCGATTTGAGATCGTAGAAACAATGTAACGCATAATGTGTTACATAAAAAATGATATTTAAGGAACAGACAAAATCGCGCGAAAGCAGTTAGAAAAATTAACGCTCTGTTTTTTCGGATGAATGGTCTGCGGCGACTTGTGAACGACAGCTGCGCGATTTTATGCGTTTACTCAAGTGTTTTTGGCTTGTTAAGCGACAAAAAGTGATGGCCTGCCAAGTTTCCGCAAAGTGCATATTATTATTTAGAAACATGATGTCACGAGGAATCATTATGCGTCGCGTGTGGAACGTCGTCGCTTAGGACAACGGAAGACGACGCGCTTTTTTGGTACGACCGGTCACAATTTTAGATTGCTTTTAGCCACAAAATATCCCGAAAATATGATAGGCGCATCTCTTTTTACAGCGGAAAAAAATATCCAAATAAAATAAAATATCCAAAAATATGCAAAGTGCTGTAAAATAAATATTACATGCTACACATCTTTTCTCACAAGTATACGTCGGAACTTGTTCCAATTACGAAATCAATGTCTCGCACGACATCGCGTCTTGTTTACCGAAATTAAATTTAATGCTGCTTGACGTCAACGCTAATCAATGGTCGGGCGTCACAACTACTCGTAATCGCAAATTGAATTCTCTTAAAACGAGAATCTTTACGAAGGAATCGGAGAATAGCGCAAAATCGTAAAAATCAGAATGATACTCTTTTAAAATAACATCCAAAAATAATAGACTAATAGTAGCCGAATTTCTGGAAGGCAAATAGAAGCGGTCAGATTTATTGTCAAAATTTCTCTCTCTCTCTCTTTCTCGCGCGATTATTTTTTTTTTTTTTTTTTTTTCTTGCTGGACGGAAACTGGGTTATACGCTGAGTTGTCGGCCTAAAAATATCTGCGGTACGCCAGTCGTAACATGTCAGCAAGACATATCGGCGCTTAGCGGGAAATTTCGATAGCGACATCACTATTAATCGCGAAGAAGTACTACTAGTTGTATCCTCGTGCAGCCCTTCCGCGTAGTTTATAGCCCACTCGCCTAGTCGCGCAGTTAATAGCGCAATAATTTATTTCTCCGTAAATAAACTTTATTTAACAATCAATTTATTCTCAATTCAATCGAAAGCTTTTACGAACTTGTGAGTTTCACTTCATTTCACTTCTCTTTTAATTTTCGATTAAATTTTGCGATCACTCGAACGAATAATGACAAATATTCATTACACATTTTTTTTTTCTGACAAAGTACGTCTTCAAGTTTTTCAGTATTTTCTCTGTCAAATAAGATAGAAAAGTCGTTTTATTTATGTATTTGAGAATTTTATTAGTAGGACACATCTTGTGCGTATTTCGCATTTCCACGTAGTCTCTCAATTCGTCGCGCTCACGTGCTTGTGTTGTTATAGCATCTCGAACGGAGTTTACGCAACAGGAGCTCGCATTCGCAGCTGCAAAGCGAACGTCTGGAATCGCGCACGAAATCCGCACGCAAGCTAAATCGGTGTGTGAAAGGGAAAGCTTTAATAACCGCGACCTTCGGTATGCCAACTTTGGCACTCGACGATAATTCGGTAAGAAAACATTATTACATCGTTGACACTTCATGTAACCCCGGAGACGTTATTCGGTATTGGGTCTTAAAACAATATCGCGCGACGAACAAAACAGCGAAAAAGAGGGAGAGAGAAGTAACAAGTTATTTCTATAAAATTTCAACTTAATTACGGACAACCAATACGGTGACATTCACCTAGTTAGTTTCGTGAAAATAGATCTCGGGCGGGCAAATTCCGCGCGTCGCACGCGATCATGATCCACATCCGAAAATGACGCGACCGCACCGCAAAACTCGATGACAGATCGATGCCATAAAGACACGTTCCGCAAAGAGTAATGCCGGACAACGCGATTTATTGAACGCAGAGAGGACAGCTGACGGCAATCTTGACTGTCGTGGCTCGTGAAATATATCGGGTTTAATTCTCAAATACGCGTGTTTCTGTCTTTACTCGCGCGTATGTTACCGAACGAAACTTTGTGCGCAAAATCGTAGAGTGCGATAGAAAAGAGTTAAAATTCATTGTTGAACTACAAAATATGCTAATATATTCTTCTTTATAACCGCAATTCCGAGCGTCGTGACCTTAATTAAGATTCGCGACGATGCGTAACAAGAAACTTAATGATTTATACATAATTTCTTTAATAAATTTAATGTCTAATTCTTTAATGTCTATATATAAAATAGAAACATATAAGATTTTATATAGAAAAAAAATTGACATTGTGTGAACAATGCGCAGTGCTCCGGTCGCGTGCATGCGATCAAGTTGTAAAATTTTCACGTGCAACCACCGAAGTCGAGAAACATGAATAATAGAGATCGCGCTTTTCTAGACTGAGTCTCGGATCAATAAAACCGGCAGGGAATATAACAGGTGTTACTCGTGAAACACCCGGAAACGTGCGCGACAAACGCACTTTCTGTTCGACAACACACAAGTCTCTTTTATGCAGTCTGTAGAAAATGTTCTTCGAGTTTATAAACGCGCGTTGCTATATACAAGAAACATATTTCTAATTTTCATATCTATAGACACTATGTTACGTTCCTATCGATCTTCACTCTCTCTCTCTCTCTCTCTCTCTCTCTCTGCGATCGTATGAGAACGACGAACATTTTTGCAAATATCTATTGAGTTTTATTTAATGACTTCGTACACACATCGTAAAATGAATCAAGCACAAAATTATTTGTGTACTTAAGCGCGCATTCTTGTACGTCGTCTCGATCCAGACAAAATAAAGAATACGAAATTAACTCAGCGAGACTCAGCTTTCGATTTTTAAACATGCGATTCGCGTGTACTGTGAATACACGTTGCGACTTTAGTGATGCTTCGAGCAGTCAATTTTAGACACGATATTGATTCTAATTTTGGCACCGCCGTTGCGTCACAGTTATTTCCGTCAGTGGGTTTATGATTCTAAAAAAATTTTTTTTTAAATAACCGATAATTAAGAAAATTAACGGATCGGAAAGAAACTATAATTACCAAGAGTCATACGGTTAAAGCAAATTGTGTATTGACTTGAGTTTTTTGTAGACAACTTTACGTCTAAACACGAACTCAACCGTGCAACCGTATTTGCACGGTTGAATACGATTCGTACGACATACGCACTATTGAAAGATATTTTGTTTTAAATACTTTTAAAAATTTAAATTTAATAAGCAAAATCAGTACCATACATATAAATTAAACAATATTTGAAATATTAAAAATTATACACTTTTAAAATAAAGTTATGATAATTTTTTCTTCAAATTGATGCGTACGATATTTTCTTTTTACGTAAAAAACTATTTTAAAGATGTACACAATTTATACAATTTCTGCAATTGTACAAAATTTTTTTCTAAACGTGTGACATATTAATAACCCGTTCGTAATCCTTAATATCAAACTGCGGGACAACAGATGTCGATGAGACATTATATCTCACCAGACATCGTATCGACAGTTACCCATAGACGAAGGAGTTTATTTGCGGATTATTCCTTGTGTCATGCTTTTGCGACCATGACGACAGATTGCTCTATTTCGAGACGTTTTGTGAACTGGAATCGCAAAACACGTGTTGATGCCAAAATGTTAATTCTGAACAAACCCGAATAATTTCTATACATACAATAAAATACGTTAAACTTATGAACATAAAAATAAAAGACAAATATAACGCATGAAATAAGTATATTTAATACTTTAACAGTTCTTTGCAAAAGTGTAAAAGTGTTCCTGATTATTATCGTAAAAGTTACTAATTTTTTTACTTTAACTGTGTTTTTATTTTATAGTATAATATTCGAAATATAAAAATATACGTCAAGTATTTCTAGCGCTAATATCAATTTGCTGCGATAGTTTGCGTTTTATAGAACGCGCATTATCGTGACATTTAAAATCGATCTATCTCGAACTTCGAGACTTCACTTGCACCTTGGCTCCATCTGGCAATTCACGTGAAACTTTAGCAAAGTCACACGTTTCGAATTTTGCGTCGTCGATAAATTATCATAACGTTGCGCATCTCATTTTATTTAAATCACTTTTTCATACGCTTCAATAAAATAACATATATAATTTTATATTTGTTACATAAACAAATGTTTTCTTACGCAATTGCACAAACATTGAGTTGCGCAGAGTTGGTGTCCTCCTATTTTACTCTTAACATATTTGATTGTGATGATTCGACATATAATCTTGAAATCTAATTTTAAATCTTAAAATTAGCTATTTAAAGAGGCGTGTTGTTGCAGGCTAATTAGTGTATTTGTTTTAAGAAAGAAAGACTTACCGATTGCGGCGGCAGTGGTGAGGTTCGACTGTCATAGGATCTATACCCGGTAATCGTGTGGGTGCGTGCTCCGTTCAGCGATCCGTAACCGGGTGTCGCATTGCCGCCGATGTGACTTCCTTCCGACGACACGGTGTTCTGCAAGTCCGCCAGCAGCGCATCTGAAAGACACGTTGAAAAATTCATTCGATCAATCTGTTGTTCCTCACATGCAACTCTCTCGACGAAATGTTAACAATGCGAATCGAGAGAATTTAAATTCTAGGTAAAAAAAAACTTGATTCATTCAAGTTGGACCAAAATCAATTATTACGTCCCAGAAGATGTTGGCATTTGTTTACAATAGTTTACGCAGTAGCAATGTAATTTTATTTTTTTGTGATTTAACACAAGTTTCAGCGAGAGAGCATTTGTTGCACGATAGAAAATCACATATTTCGCGCATAATATAAATCGCTGTATCTTATTCAATTTCGTGCTGGCGTGCGTAAAAAAAGAGATGTCACGACATTGTTTCACGATGACGCCATCGTGACTGCCATCGTGTCCTTGGCAGGCGCGTGATTGTCGCAACACGTTCAATTTATTTATTGTCAAGAGATTTGCTGTTTTTACCGGCAGGAATATCATCAGCGTAACATCGAAACGCAAATAAGAAAACTTTTGTTTTTACGACGCAATTGCTTGAAGTTTTTTTTTTAATGTACTTGATAAGATCCGGTTTAGAGTTCGTCTATTTCGGTATCTGCGATAGAAAAATGTGCATTTACCGAGAGTAACGAGATTACTAGTCGCTTTCTCGTGATTGTACACCTGATACAGGTTCTCCTCTTCGGGTACTTGAGCGCACCGCGTCGTCTCCATCGCCCGGTAAACACGACACACCCACTATTTCAGGAACGTTGAACCCCGCGAGAGACGGGTACGAGTTTCGAGCTTTTTTGGTGACGATTGCTTCTTTCCGAATAATTTTGTCTCAGCAAATAAAACTGTTGTAATCATAAAAAAAAAAACGAAGTCACACGTAATTAAAAATTTATTTGAAAACTCTTCTTTTCATTAATTTTGTAAGAAAAGTATCACACAGCGAATGATTCACCGAGGCGATACATGAAAAGAATGAAACGAACAAGACACACCATCATGCCTGGATCAAGTTAAAAAACTGGCGCTGATAAGAAATGCAAAGTTTGTCAAGCACGTTAATCTGCTATTTATCTCTGAACATCGTATCGATATGTGACGTCGTCAATATAAATATTGTCAACAAAAAAAAGAGAATATATTTTAGAAAAATTAATAAAAGCAAGTATATACGTATTTATAGGTTACTCCGTCGTTACTGTTTTTGTTATTTGTACTATAGAATGTAAGATTACGTGGTTAAAAGTAAAAAATGATATCGCTGATGAAACGAATCAACAGCGAGCTCTAATAATCGTCGGCGCGCAAGTCATTGAGAATAAACTTCGTCGTTGTTCGCATCGTTATTCTCGAATTACCTCTAACGACGACGCGCTTTTTCGCTGCCCGCAATAAATCGAGCTAATTTTTCACGCGGAAGAGACTGAATAAATCCGCACGCAAATGAACACGGCACGTGTTTAATGACGCGATGCGCGCGAGCGAAGCGGCGTGCACGAACGGTCGACGGAACGGTACTGGTTGTCATTGAAGTATACGCGGGAAAGAAACGATATATCGCGAGCCTGGAGGAAGGAGCGAAGCTCTCCGGCTGGAAAGGAGGAAAGAGCAATGAGCGCAATACGGTAGTGGGGCCTTCTGACATGTTGGGACGGAAGCTACGGTGTGTTCCGAAGAAACGAGCTCGCCTAAGCGAACTTCGTTCCACGATATGTAACTGATTACGGAGAAGTCGATATTGCACGCACGCGAAACACCATTTGTAGCTTCGTGAGAACTTTAAATCTGTTAAGGTTCAAAGAAAGAGAATATTTTTTTTTTGTTACATAGTCGAATTTTTCTCTTCCTTCGCAACAACGTGCTGTTTTTCGAAAACAAAAACCTGAGTTGAGAGATGTTTTATGGATTCACCGCGTTTCTCTCCGTGCGTATTCGCACGTTTTTGCGCCGCGCTAATGCAATCCTTTTTGCTCCTCACGCGAGAGTAGGTTGAGCAATCATCTGAATGGGACTTCAACATTGGCACGGAGCCTGCCGAGCTTATCGAGGTCTATTTTCCACGTCTGATTCATACTCCGCGAGTCGGACATCGATATTGCGCGCGATATGTAGTGCGTGCGTGCGTGCGAAAACGTGCGTACGCGTCCGTCTCTTGCGTAAATGTCTTCGCCGAGAGGAAAATAGGAAGACGGTGACGTTAACTGCACCCACTTCCCCTTATTGCCGCAATATAAATTCCTGTCGATTTACATTGCTCATATGAAACTTCTGATCTCGGCCGTTCGGAGACGTTAGATAATAAATTCGTAGAGAACAAGATTACGCAACAAAATGAATACATTTATGAAACAATATTATTTTAAAAAACCAAACTTTAAATTCTTTTTCTTGACAATATTTCAGTTTGCGCATTAATAATTACGTAATATTCTAAGATGTAAGAGATGTGAGCGTTTTCAAGCAATAAATAATTTTGCAAGTCGTTATTCAACATAGTAAAATAACTAATATCGAAATGAAATTTAACAAAGACGTGCATTCAGACACGGCAAAGAGCGAGTGTTACACACTGTAGTGTGTGCACCAAAAGTTTTTCGACAATATACTTACTAACGTACTGCTCCCACTTCGCGTGACGTCGAATCGTCGCCAGACGAACCGGTGAAATCGGCGAGACATCTCTCATCACATCCGCCATTTTTACGCACGTTTTACAAGAATGTCACTTTCTCTCTACGCGAAGAACAAACAACAGAGATGACAGACAGAGGATAATAGTGAGAGATTTTACCGAAGTGGTCGACAAAAATGAGATGATTTATACGGTTTGTTTATTGATACGGTTTTTATCGATATGTTTATCGAACTCCTCTAAATATTAAATAAGGAAATACAAGAAATACAACGCGAAAAAAATCGAAACAACACAAAAGAGCGAGGAGAGCGATAAACATGTGGCGAGACGAGTTGTTGCGTCCAAAATGTTATTCACCGCGTTATCGTCGATAACGCCTATGACCTGCCTCTGTCCGAATTCTCGGTAAATCACACACGAACTGAAATCCTGTCTTGGCCACGTGTTGTGGCTCTAACTTGCTGATGGCGAGATAAAAATAAACCTCAAATTAGAGCAGAACTAACGTCTCCGTTTCTAGCTGGACCGACCGACACCTTCATTCCAGATCGCACAGCTGCTCGGTCTTCAAACATCAACGATATTCTTCGCGAATACGTTTCTCTTCGTGATCGCGCATCAAGAATGCGTAACGTATGTATGTATGTATGTAGCGCAATAACACGCAAGTAGTTTCGAACGAAACGTGTATACGGTCGGCTGTAAACGCGCGCGCGCAGCGCGTAAATTCCTCGATTGAAAACTCACGAGTCAGTTATGTGAAACTAAAAAAGTACGATAAATTTTTCAAATTATGTGCGATAAAGAAAATAGTCGAAGATCGAACCGATCGATTTTTTATTGTCATCGACGAAACAATAATTAAAAAACATAAAAACAAGTCGATAATATTATCTTATCAAACGTCACTTGTTGTGATGCACGTTGCATTTTTCAGTTTACACCTGACATTTATAAATAACGAAGCGAATAACAAAATAATAAAATAATATTACAAATGAAACATTTGTATTCTCTCGTGTGGATAATTATTTAAAAAGTCACGCGATTGGCGAACTGATATAATAAAACTCGCGATTGTGTTACAACAATATACGAACTGGACACGTGGAGGCTCTCGCTTAGCACGTGAACTGGATAGATTTGGCGGAGATGATCGATCGACACCTGACGTCTGATGGGATCAGACAGAAACTGGCACCACGTGCTGTTGTTGCCGTTTCTCGCGCGCGGCTGTTACACTTGCGAAACCAACCGTGTGTTACGTGAGAAATTGTCTTCCCACCCTTCTCTCGTCTCTTCCTCTTTTAATATAACTCGCTGAGATTTAGTCGTCCGAGAGTTTCGCCGATACGCCGATACGAGAAGATTCGCGGATCGGCATCAGAATCACAATCGACAACACAGTATCCTTGGAGATCAATAAGTTAATATACATACTCTGCGAAAACACATGCGCGTGCGAGAAATTAACGTCAAAATTAATCTTGGCAACATATCTGAATAACGAACCGAAATGCACGATATTGCACCTAATAATATTGTAGTTATGTAATTACACTCACGCGCAAAACCGTGTAACAGTAATAATTATTTTAATTTAATCATACTTAGATTTTTTTTATCTCGGCTCTATTTTAAGCGACGCAGCTGTTTTCGAAATTTGAATCGCGAAAGAGAAGAAAGACGTTGACGCGAAAATCCACGAATCAGAGAAACAACTTTCCTTCGATTCTTTGGACGGAATTTTTTTGTGGGCTACTCGGTTAATCGCGAACGAATGCTCGATCGCTTTATCGTGCCTTCCTACATAATCGAGCGCGAGCGTAGGAAGTGGAAACACGCGAGGCTGACCTCATATGGAGGTGCGGATCCCCCGAGGATTGATCGAGGAAGAGGAGATTACCTACGCACTATGGCGTTCGCGTTCACCTTGAATTCGTATGCCGAATGACCGTCAAGAAAATTTATGTACATACGTCGTAAAATCGTAGTACATTAACTAACGAACCCACCGCAATTTAATCATGAAGGTAATCAGAGATCATATCGAAATTGAAAGGATCATCGCGTCTAATGGACGCCTCATTACATGACGTAAATAGTAATTGGATTGCTAACAATATAATTTTAGCAGATTAATAGTAAAATAATCAGCATAATTTATAAATAGTAAAAGCTGAAGTGAGAAACAAACACTGATGTTGCAATAAAAACATTTGGTCTAAAACGGCAAGATTTTGCATTAAATATCAATTGCATTAAATATTTTTCACTTTACATAAACTTTTCTGCACTATTTTTGTCTTCTGAAATTTCTGACTTGTCAGATTTGCAATGACATAGTGTGAAATATATTTAACACTTTTGCATATAATGTACTTTTATTACAAACTCGCATATAATGTATTTTTATTATTCTCATAAACGTCATGTCTTTACTTATAAACGGAAAAAATTTCTTCGGCAAAAGTACGAAAGAATCGCATCTGTAATAGAAAATTAAAAAGAATTATATGTTAGTACATTAAAACCATTAAAACCCGAAACTTACATCCAGGTGGCGAACCCTTCTTTCTGGCGATCCTGTAAGGCTGATAAGAATCGCCTGGCTCTACTTTGCCGTACATCGTCCGATCCATCGCCATGTTTTTCTACTCACACATATATACACGCGGTTTTACGTTCGCGTAATACGCGAGAAATATAATCGGACGTGCGTGTGTACGCGTGCGCGCGTAAATGCACGTGTTCACTCACGTGGCGAAACGTCCGCTAAACAATGACATAAGCCGCATCATCTCCCCAGTGGGAGAGTAATTACGGTGGTCGATGTTGCGTGAATTGACGTTAATTTAACGGATTAGCGTGATGGAAGACGTCACTTCCTAAACGGAACAAGCCCAAATTTTGCGCGATACAAAGCCGTCGGTTGCCGTTCAGTTGCGTTTCTATTAAACTTAATTGTAAACTAGAAAAGAGTTGTAAAAACTGCGATGACATATGTGATCTTTGGATCAGATGTATTTTCTTTTTTTTTTTTGTGAAGTTAACAATAAATTATTGTCAAATAATATTTTGTACGAATAAATATTTGTCTGTATTTTCTTATTAATATTTTTGGTTTTAGAATTTAAAATACTTAAATAAAAAATGAAGTACACGCTGAAAAGAAGAAAGAGATAAAACGTCAAGTATTATATACGTACGTACGCGAGCAAAATGTTTCAACGAAAGAGGTTGATCTCTGATTGTGTTAGTAAAGTTCAAGTAGATCACAGACTCTAAATTAGATTATACTAATTTTAACGCGGTGTAGATTTTATTTAAACCATTTCGCGCGTGAAACTTTCTTTCTTTTCCCTAAAAAAAGTGGCACTTTTTACAACAATATATCAGAAATATAATTTATCTTCGAAATATCTATTTTATGTATATATAACTACTTCACTAGCTAGATAACAAATTATTTCTTCTTTCCGACTTTATACCTCTCGGAAAAAATTTTCATTTAAATAAAACGCAATTGCGGATAATGTTTCGAATTTGAAAACCGACTGAAATAAAAGCACACTGTATTTTACACGCGATCGGTCTCCCATATTCGCGCTCGAAACAGGCGGACGAAGATTCGTCGCGATTCCTCACGAAGACGCGAATTTCTAACGAAGCGACGACGCGCGTCACGACGACGACGACGACGACGACGAACGCGGAAACAAACGTCGGGATGGAAAATTTGTCGCGACTGTGCGCGATTACACACGCACACCCGGCTCTTTGGCACGAAAGCCGGAGCGCCGGCGAAATAAGAGTAAATTGAAACGCGCTCCACGCAAGTGTATTTCCGGCGCTCACCCGCGCCCAGTGTCACAGAAAGATTGTCTTTCAGTTGTCTCTTAAAAACGTTGCGACGAAAAGAGAAAGAGAAAGAAAAATGCAAAGAGAGAAAGTCTCTAAACGAGGAAAGAAGGTAAAGAGAGAAAGAGGGAAAAAATAGAGAAAAAATGCAAAGAGAGGGATAAAAAAATAAGAAAAATATAAAAGCAACTGAAGATACAGAGAAGAGCGTCGCGACGCCAAGAAAGAGACGGGGAAACGAACAAGAAACAGAAAGGCACGAAATACAATCTGTTAAGTTAAACGTTACGTTAAAATTTATATAAAAATCGGGGAGATATTATTAGATAATAAATATATTGGACATTTTGATAAAATTAATTAATTTTCGGGCATTAAAAATTCACGTACGTCACAATATAATTTGGCGCACAATGTATCGTTGATCAGATAATCGATATGCTGTATACAAACTAGCATTGCTATCGTTATCAAGGTTACTATGTTATCAATGCGAATGCTCATCGACCGCATTACAAAATTACACGACTTGTTACATCGCTTGTTCCATTTCTTTGATGGAAAATATCTTTTGGTTACAAATACGTCGATGCATTATTTTTTTACTTACTTGACGCGTTATTATTCGTTCTTTTCTAATATGTATATATTTGTACAATAATTTATTATAACACCCGTCTCCCTTCACGCGAACAAACCGATCAGCGGCACCATAACAAGTACGTGACAACTAATGTGCAGGTGGCATAACACTGATGCAACGAGGCCTCGTCACCATATACGAGATGATAAAGTGCGATCGCGCCCCTCCAGCTCTCTGCTCGCGACTTTTTCCCTCCGCCCTCGCGGCAAATACTCGTCTAGCTTTACATATTCGCGGATCTCACACGTGGGAGAAGAGATCGTCGAGAAAGTGTCAAAAAAAAAAAAAGAAACTCAGCGAAACGCGACTTTTGACGGAACATCAGACAAATTGTTAAATTGTAAAATTTAGAGCAAAAGAGACAGATCATATTTAAAAAGATTATTACATTGCTGTGTTTTTCTGAACTTTCGAACATCTCATGTCAGTTCAAAATCCAGAATCTCAATTACTTGACAGACGCAAACAAGATCGACTGGTAGAAATGTTAATGTTTGCAATGAGCGGGTGACAATTGTCGATGTTTCTCAATTTTTCAAACGCACAATATGAGCAAATGTATTTTTATCCAAGTTATTGATTCCTACAAAATAAAATTGTAACACAATATCGATACGTTTTGATAAAACAACATTTTCTAAATGTAGAATCACATCTACAGACATGTATACACTCTTAATAGTTAAATGTTTCAAGTTACATGTTTGACACGTGCATATCTTTGATAGAGAAATTACCAATTACTTGCGACAAATTACCAATTAATGACAATCGCTGATTAACCGTAACTACAGCATATCTCTTGCTGCTTTGACAGACGTCGCACGTCTTGGAGGTTAACTCGGCGGATTTAGAGAGCGTCTGGTGAAATTTTGAAAACTTACTCACCCAAATCGTCCATAATATGAGTTGAGAGTGAAATCTTGCGTGAAATTCCAAGATATGCGTGCCGACCGCTCGTTTGACGGGCACGCGGATCTCGAAAAAAAAAAAAAAAATAACACGTTGCACAATCCTTATCGTCGTCGCGCGCTGGACGATGCTGGACAACTTCAGAATTGCTCCAGGCGGCTTTGACGTGCGACGAGAGCGCAGCGAAACATCAAAGATGGAGGCTCCGATACTCCCTCGCAGCCAGTAACCGCATTGAGTGTTATGGAACCCTCAAAAATGTACATTATACGAAATATCATGAAAATATGTGTAAAACTTTTCCACGTTTTTTTCTACATGAAACTCACACTACAACCTTTTTAAATAAAAATAATAAAGTACTTTGGTGAATTTGTTCAGGTGTGAATTCACAGTGTTTCAATTTTCTTCCAAATCATTCTTCAAAAAACTGCGCTTTAAATTTGTCAACAATCTTTTTTAAAAGAAATATTGTGTTACATTTTTATCAACAAATTTACTTCATATAAATTATGTTTAAAAAATAATAATAAAATAACTGAAATAACGTTAGAGTTATAAACAACATGTAGCAAGAGAATTTTGTAGAAAAAAAAAAAGAACTTACGTGAAACTAGATGGTAATGGAGTTGAAAAATTTAGTGAACGACTATTTCAGTGGTTTCTTTCTATTACACATATCTTGGACATTTCAGTTTATTGAAGATTGGAAACATATACACTTGCTCTTCGTGTTATAACGACCGAATTACGCTTCAATGGTTTTTATTTTGTACCAGTATATACGTTTATTAACAAGTGTCTTACTTATTGTGTACAACTAGTAATCCATAAATTCTTAATGTTAACTCTTAGAATTACTTTCCGGAAGTGAACTTCGACAAACCTTCCAACAAGCTAACATACGCTGTATGTTCGTAGGATGTGCTCAGCTCGATCAATTTGGCTGCAAAGTCGTTCGAAATACCTTTCTCTTCGAGATAATTCATCAGAAGGTCGTACAGATACTGAAAAATAAATCTTTGTTTTAAGTACTTGAAGATAACGTGTTACAGAAAGAAATGTCAACAGAACGGAGTAGTGTGTCGCATTGTTATATGACATCATGAAGACAAATTATTCGTGATGCTATACTGACAATGTCTGTAATCTCCCAAAGATTAATAATCAAAATTGCTACTGTACAGCATTTTGTACTCAACACTTTGGAAAAGTATAAACGTTATGTTGATGTACAAAATTACGTAAAATTCAATCGTGTAAATTCTCAAGTTCTCTTTATGATTTATTATCGAGTTATATAATATTTTATTTTCTATATCGAGTGGAGAATAATTATACTTACACCATCCAGAATCTCGCCTGCTACAGAATACACTTTATCATTATGTTCTCCTTCGTATAAAGTAATTTCGTCAATGCCAAAGATGTCATCTACAAAAAAAAATACATCAGTAGCCTTCGCCTGTTGTTCAGTTAAATGGACAGGGATGTAAGAGACAATAACGGCTGCTTTTAATTGACTCAACAATTGAGAGTCATAGTTTTGCGCTTTCTGTTTATGAGTGGCGTGTAAACTTTACATCTGCAATAAATCTAAAAGAATAAGTCAGTCACAAACAATATGCACGAAGCGATGTCTCTCAACTGTTGAATCCACGAAGTATAGCCAATGAGCGAGTGTGCTATGTAATTCGAACAACCGATGTAGCGGAGACTATTATAATCATGGATGTTAGAATATACATATTATAAAAGTACCAAAACCAAAATATAA
>QVOB01025298.1:0-13450 GCA_014839585.1 Pseudomyrmex concolor
ATAAAATGTTGTGGAATATTTATGTTTACATGTTTTGCTTTTTTTTTTTTTTTTTTATTTTCTTTCCCTTGTTCTTTTTTACGACTAGATTGCCGGCATTAAATCCATTAAATCCAATTATGGTAAATATGCTGGTAGTTTTTTTTACGACATTCGAATGGTCGACCGGAATGTGCAATTATCGACGAATACGACAATAAATGGTAGCCGCGAGGAAAAGTTGTGTGCCGTTTTAGAAGTGCGCCGATTTGTTTCCTTCGGAGAAAAACTGTTACTTTCGCAATGTCGCGCGACGATACTTCGCTCATCTAGTTTCATTAAAATCCTATATCTCGTACGTTGCATTTAAAACGAGAGACGTAAGATTAACGCACCGTCAAAGTGATTTCGAGAAATGACTTTTTCAGATAATCTTTTTTATTTATTTTTTTTTATTTTTTTTACTTTTTTTTTATTACGTTAAGTGACAACGACGCAGTAAACCACAAAGAAAAAGATGTCACTGCCGAGACGGTGTCGTCATCACTGTGACTGAAAAAGTTTGCAGCTGCTGCCAGATGCAACCGTTTCGTCTTGTCCCAGCTCGTCATATCAATTTGTTTCTGCTTCGTAGAAGAGCATTCTGAATATTTTGAATTAGACGAGAATTTGGAAAACTAACCCAACGTCGGAAAGTTATGTTCTCCGTTTTGTACGTTTCTTCTTTTTCGTGTCTAATTAATAATAGGATTTTAATCAGTTGCATTGTGCGTGGTCACGCGTTTTTCTTCTCCCCCTTTCCCAACGCCATCATCTGTAGATTTATTCTAACAATTTAACGCTCGACCAAAGCCGGCTTGCCCTTGAATTTCGAAGAATGACCAATGAATCGGCGGCGGCCGTTCGCGCTTTACGTCTCGTGCGTGATTTTCTCGTGCACTCCTCTCGATCCTTCGGCAAGGCGAGTTCTCTCCGTCGTGCCCGATAGAAATACGATCGTACGAAGCGATTATTTCTTTGCGGCACACAGAGCCTGGATAATTGCTATCTCGCTCATTGCGCGCCTCTCTTAGTCTCGCTCGTTGCGTTTTGGTCAGTGAGTATTTGGAATGGCACGCAGTGGCGTAGACCGAGCGCGTCTGAATTTCCTCACTTGCATCATCTCCGCGTGCGGAAAAAACGAATGACAGAGACGCCGGCTACGCCTCTGCCGCTGAATACTCGTCTCGCGGTGAGTTGTCGGTTGTGTAGAAAAGAGCATACCGCGTATAGTGGTTATTTCGGGTTTCGACACGACCTCCGTGCCTTATTAGAATTTATATTCATAGATTTTATTTCATGACATTTTATATATTCAGAGTGTTTCAGGAAAATTCCTTCCGCGCGCGCTACCTTTCAGTTAGAGTAGATTTCCTCGGGCAACCAATCCAAAAATCACATTCTCTTTTTTTCTGGAGAATCGAAACGATAGATAATTGCAACGAAAGTTTCATACAAGGAATTTTAACTCGAAGTTACAGTATTTTATCTTTTTATTTAATACAGAGTAAGTTTTTTTGCAAACATATTCGATATAATATCGCTACGATATCGCAATATCCGCGTGTTTTTCTTTCATAACTCTGCTCGATGTGCAAGATGGAGCGAAAAATGATTATCGATGTCGTTTTCGTCATAGAAAAATCGCGAATCGAGCAACGAGCGCCGGTTAATTCGCGTCCGGTCTGATAATACCTCGCTGATATCGATCCGAGAGATGGAACGTTATATGCAATACACAGGGATTATGCTTCCCGCCGAGATACACAGCCGCGTGGATTATGCATCTCGTGCGCAAGTATTTCACTTCTCTCGCTCTTTATCCATCGTTATTTATCGTCCGTTGTTTACCGCAGGTTTTCCATCCGTAAATGGCCGATCGGCGGGGTCGACCTCTAACAAAGTGCCTTACTTTAAGATTTACTTACGCGTCGCCGTAATATCGTTACAGCCCGCCGAAGAAGAGAGCGTAATAATATCGTGTGACCTCACGTGTATATACGCGCTGGGCGAGTTATTACGTGCCTCCGCGCGCGGAAATATGTTAATACACCTATTTCTTAATATATATAACCGGTAATGATGCACTTTGCCTTATGGGATCGCACGCGGGGCAGATCGATCGCGCGCGCTGAACGTGTGTTCTCTCTTGAAAACGGCCAATATCTCCCTGTTGAGAATATAAAATTTTTCCGCTGATGAGCGTTTAACTTTCCGCACTCCCCTCGAGAGCCACCTGGTTTGAGAGAAAAGTGCATTGAAAATTTTTCCGTCGTGAAAAAAAAAGATATATTACGATTTCATTAAGAATAATTTATATTATTTATCAATATTTATTTCTGACGCATGTTTTATGTATGAGAAATACGTGTTTGTTGATCAGTCGATCGACTCGACTTCACTTTCAGAAGACAGCAGCTGGATCAATCGGTATATTGCGAGGCCGAGTCGCGACGAGCCAACACCGTGAAAGATGACAGGCAAGACGTTCAAGGCACTGCTACAGAAAAGGTTAAAGTAAGTAAAAAAAAAAAACAAAAAAAAAAATTCTATTACTTGGTCTGTTGTTTTATGTTAAGAAAGCGGTATTGATTTAAAATTTCTGTGAAAGAGTTAACTCTATTTTCACAAACGCAGAGCACAACGCAGGATCTTTTCGAATTACTCGAACGAGTGCAGAGTTCGCGTCTCGACGATCAACGATGCGTTCTACCGTCATACTTTTCCCAGGTATGTGGTAAAATTTATATTATCTCCAAAACCTGCGTGTAGGAAGAGGAAATAGCACTTTCGAAGTAAAATAACGCGCGCAAAGATACAGCTATTTATGGCATGATTAGTATCTTACTTCTTATTTATTTTTGGAGTGACTACGAATAGCGGTACCCGTATACCAAAAAAAAATCATCCTAAAAGAGAAAAAAAACACGCTTAGCTTCTCGTTATCCAATTTAATCGCCAATTAACAACGTTCCCACGAAGTTCTCGACCATGTCTAAAATTATGATTTCTTGCTTCTTATTTTTTACGGTTCTTTACGACCAGTTTAATTTTATAACGCGCTGTGTAAAAGAAAAGGAATTTTTCTTTATGTCTGTAATGAAAAACTTCGAGTTTTTTCTTGCGTCCTTAGATTTAATTATTCTCAATTGTCCGTTTCTTGCGAGCGCGATTATTATCGGATCGTTTATATAAATCCTCTCTCTGTGTGGCGCGTGACACAGTTCGCGCTCGTTCGAGACGACGACGGTCGCGCGTGAACGAATCGGAGATGAATGGACAACAAGCGAGAATGAGGAGGAAGATGAATGAACAACGCCGATCTCCGTCGGGACGCGGACGCGAACGAAAAACACTCAAAGACGAATCGCTTGATCACGCGTCGTTTGATTTCCTGCGATCGAATGAGAACCCAGTCGTCGCGCGTGGAGTTCTATGGGATCCGTCTTTTCGCCAGGAGTAATCGTGTTACTTACGTGCTAAATCGCCGTGACGGAAGAACTCCGAAACAAAGACAGACATTTCTCGCCTCATGTCGAGTTGCGCTTTTTGCAATAATAAATCGGCCGTAATAAAAAAAAATCTCTTTTTCT
This sequence comes from Pseudomyrmex concolor, assembly GCA_014839585.1. NCBI lineage: Eukaryota > Metazoa > Arthropoda > Insecta > Hymenoptera > Formicidae > Pseudomyrmex > Pseudomyrmex concolor. Next base: position 3,612 of record QVOB01025298.1, read on the forward strand.
TTCCGTTTTTTACATTTAAAATCTAAAGTTGAAGTTATCAGTTATATTTTGTTTCATCGATAGTGAACACTGCAATTTGATATTTTATTGTTAAGTCAGTTCAGTCTTCCGTTTTCAATCAGAGAAATTAAACGGTATTTTTATACTCGTGGGAAATGTCATCGCGGACACGCAAAAAAGATGTCTGCAGGAAGTTGCGCGCGTGTGGGAACCGCTTTTGAGAGATATTGGCGCGTCTCGCGCTCTCAGTTTTGTTGGCAAATTGCGATCCGGATTTCACAACACACAAGCTGTAATCATCTGCGTGCCACATGCCGTCTCGCAAGCTCGTGAGAAGCGTTTGCTCGTCTTTACCTATCACGCTATATTCTTTTCCTTTTTATCTCTTATTACCTTTTTTCTACCTGATCGATGGTGTATGTTTCTGCTGTCGATAACGCAGTTCTATCCAACGCGCTGATGCGAAAGGTTTGCCGTCATTGATGATGCATACGTTCTTATCGACTTGTGCTAAGAGAATTGTTGGTAGGAAAGAGTTCTTCTTTATCATCAAATGAAAACAATATTCTCTTTTCTACATGTATGTAAAAATATATTTGTTTTAATTATTGTAAAGTAAATGCGAGATCCGATATTTACTGAACCACTTTACAGATAAATATATCTTTATCAGCCTTCAAAACGATCTTGTGATAATCATAGAAACTATAAATGATTTGTTTGTAACATTATCTAGGCCAGTATAGTGTCAGTTTTATTATTTTTATCAGTGTTTAAATGACACATTTATCAATTATTGCACAAGCTTTTCCCACTGCAATAAAGTATTTTTTTTTTTTTTTTTTTTTCTTTTAATGAAAATTCCGACATATAGTGTCGATTTGCAGTAAAATGGGAAGCAAAGAGCGAAGCAGAGAGGACGCACTGTTTCCGGTCGGCCAGGTAAGCGCACCGGAAGTTGCCGCTTCGAACCGTCGTACTGTGGCCGAATGGCCGGGTAGATTTTCAGATTCGTACCCTCTACGCACCGGCCGTGAAGATTGTAGATTTCGCGGGTTCCTCTCACAAAAGGTCATTATTATTGTGCTCTCTTTGTGGATTACGGCTGGGAAAAAAAAAACGGGAAAAGCGAGCGAATAAAATCGCGGATAAAGTGATTTTGCGCCGGAGAGTAAAGTCTCTGTCTCTTTTTCCTTTGTCAAAGAATACAATTAAAACATAATTTTATATTTTGCGTAAGAGACAATTTGCTTTTTAAAATATTTTAGAGACCTTTGAAAGTTTGACTGAAAAAATTTGCTGAAAAGTTTATATTTTTATATTTAACAGCAATACGCGATAGATAGATTGTACTTTTTATTTCGTTTTACAAGCAAACAAGATCGAGAATTTCGATGTTTGGTTTGTTGGTAACGAACTGTTGCTGGGAAATTACATCTGTATTATGTTAAATAGACGGTCGTTTTCATTGATACCGATTTAAATCGTTTACAGCTGTCGCGAACACATTAATACTCATTATCTTATAAATGAACTCCATTGTGAAAAAAAGAGACCGATATTGATATCTGCTTCGCTCGCTCATTTATTTTCGACTATCAGCTCTTCTCGAACTTTAACTTACTAATCTTTTACCTAATAACGAATTATCACATATCGTAACTCTTCTACACTTCTCTAAGCGATCAGTGTGTAATTATCACAAAATAATCAGTACAATTACGCAAATTGACCGAAGCAATCCGATTCGCTGGTTTTACACGTGTTTGTGCATTTTAACATATAGATGATCGAATATTCGAATTCTCACTGCGCGCTTTAGTATTCGTAAAGATACATGTGCGCACTTTAAGTTTTCCGACGCGTACATTTCTTACGAGGAAATTTTTGTATTGATTGACGTGTGTCATTGACTTTATTTGTAAAAAAATCTTACGATTCTAAAGAATTGTGGTAAACAATAGGAAGAAGTGATGACGAACACACGCGCGGTGCATGTAATGTTTTCGAATTTTCGGACGTAGGAAATTAAGCGAAATAACGAAACAAAGAGGCGTGGACACAAAGAAACAGGAAGCCTCGTCGTCGTCGACAGCGAAATAAGTCGACCACGAAAGGACATCCGGTCTTTTTCATTTGCTCTTTCTTTTTCTCTTTCCCTCGTTGTTTTCCCTCCCTTGCCACAAACTCACCATTCGTTTCCTCTTGGTTTCACCTTCCGCACCACCTGTCGTTACTACGCGGATGTCAAAGATTCATTCTCTAGATCGTAAGAGACTACTCGTGAGTTAATTTCAACCTCGATGCGTTCGCTTTCATTACCTCATCGGACAGAATTAAACGCCGCTTTATCGAATTTCCTATTAAACAGATTACATTTTTTTTATCTGTAGCACAAATATAGACATGAAATGTTCAGTTGACTTGTTGTGAAGATTATTAATGCAGCGCGGGAATGAGAAAAGAGAGGAAAAAATTTTCTTCAGAGTGTTGCTCTATTTTGTGTACGATCTACACATTTGTTGTTTTAAATGAAATATTTCAAAAACGGATAAACGAAATTTAAGAAATTTCAAATATAAAATATGAAATATATAAAGTATTGTAAAACAAACTGAAGTTTTGACCAATTTTGTGTGTTTATCGTATCGAAAGCGAAACTATTCAAAAAAGGACGTCGTAAAGACATCCCTATGTTCTTTACAAATGAGAGTTGTCAAATGGCGCCAGGATTTTAGGAGACCTGTTCAAGATAATTCGTGAAAAGAAAACTTTTCTGTCAAACGTATTTTTCACAGTCTAATTTATTGGTTTCTAATATTAGTGTGACTGAAACAGAAACACGTATAAAGTGTCACAAAGAATCGAGTTTACGCGCTCGATGGCGACCATGGTAACGTTTACTTGAACCGCACGGTGGGAGTTTTAAGAACGGCTGGACGTCAGACCAAAGCGCTGTAAGGGGGCATGGAAAGGACGAGACGAGGAGGACGGACTGACTCAGTGGCGGATTTAGAGGGCACCTAAAGGTAGAAGGGCATCTTTGTGGTGCTTTTTTTTCTCTTACTTGCAAATTACATTTTGAAAATTACATTTATTCTTTAAATTCTACGTGCAAAGAAAATAAAGATTCTTTGCAGATAGAAGCAAAAGAATAAAATATTGTTTGTTTTTTTCCACTGTTTTTGTATTATGTTCAAACTCTTGTTTGTAACATCCCAAGATGTAGCAGATCAGCATTGCATACTTTGCGAAACGTTACAAATGAGAGTTAAATTTTTTATGTTTGTCTTGCCTCGAGTTTCTCTCTATACATCCGCCACTGTCAAGAGACAGCAAACGTGCTCTCCGCTTTGCCCGACGCGCTCAGTCGCGCTTTAGCACTCACGGTGTGAGGTCACGTGGGAGTTTGTGGTAATATACACACACAATCGTCGTTCCGTTTCTCTGTCCAATCTATTGCGCTTCTAAGCGCAGTTGTTCGCGCGCGTTGCATCGAATAGGAAGATCCACGATTTCTTCGTTGCAGATCTTCACAAACATTGCTCCGCGAACTTTCTATTCCAATCTGGTGCGTCGAACGTCGCGTTTGACCAAACAAACACTGCAACGTTTGCTCGACGGTGGTAAGAGCAATAAAGAAAGAAGAGAAAAATATTTCACTGGTGTGTGCGTCGCGTTTCGGAAGGACAAAATTCGGAGCAACGATGACAACCATCGCGATCAGCGACGAAAATCGTCGCCGGATGTTTAAATTGAAAAATTGGACACTGTGATTTCGTCACGTCTTTTAAGCGGTATTGTATTTTCTTTTTATCGTGCACACACACACACACACACACACACATCGGATGCGCCATTTGAAAAGAGAAATTTTTATATTCCGAAAAAGGGGAATTATTTCGAACTGTTTCTTCGAAACGGAGCTATTCAATTCGCCTTTGTGTGGATTACTACAATATCGCGCAAAAAATCAAGAAGAAACCTATAAGTAGCTACTAATAAGATACTTCTAGTAGACGGTCGAAATATTTTTCGACAATACGTTCTCGCGCACGAGCGTGACAACGTGAATCGCGCGTGTCTGCTCGCGAGAAGATTGTGCTCTTATCCGCGTTGCCGCGGGATAGAAAGTAAATTCGCACAAGGTTTCGAGCTCTCGATCTTCGACTCGAGCGGTCGGTGAGCGGGTAAAAACGAGAAGATCGTCCAAGTGGAGTGCACGTATCTGGATGAAGTTAAAATTCGACGCGAACGTTCTTCGTAAGTTTGATCGGCCGGTCCGGACAAGTGATCTTTAAACACCAGTTTTTATCGCGACCGCGGTTATGATGGGAGTACTGAGATGGAGGCACGATCTCAGATCGGAGGCCGCGGCTCAGCAACAGCAAGAACAACAGCAACAACAGAGATCGGCGGAGCGATCCGCCAACACGCACACGTTTCCAAAGTTGCTGTCGCAGGTGAGTCTCGTATTTGACCTTTCGATCGATCAAAGTCGACGATTCAGTTTTCAATTTTTTAACTTCAAAACATTTCGAGGTGCAAAATACGTTTGCTTTTGAAATTTTTCAAATAAAACAATACCGCGACATACATCTTTCTTTTGTATTCAAAAATCTTGACGTTTGAAGTAAAATTGACGAGACGCGAAAGGTAATAAGAAAAAAGTGGTAGAAGACAGACAGACGGAGAAAAAGAAAGAGGCGCAAAATGAGAGCGTTAACTGTAACTTCGACCTGGTCTGTTCATTTTCCTAGCCCGATCCGTTATATACGCGCGCGCGTAATCGGCCGTCTTAAAAAGTTCCGATTTCCCACGACGCGCGGTTTTCTGCACGTCATTTGTGCGCAACGCCAGACGGCAGAAAAAGAACAAGCGAGAGAGCATCGTTTCCACATGCGGAATCATCGCGGATGCACTTTTTTTTTTCTGGAACAGCGAGCCGTTGCTTGACATAGTTCTGGCGTAATGTAGAAACAATAATAGTGTAGCGCACCTTTTATATCAATTAATTTATTAATTGCAAGAAGAACAAGTTCAGCAATAATTAGATGTCTAGCGCAAACAAAAGTCTTGTAAAAAAAAAAAAATCAGGGAAACAAAAGGATTACTTAGATCTCACTTGCAATTACTTTCTCGAAGAAGCGGTCCACAGTGCGGCTACCGTTTCAAAAGCACGGGTTTGCTCTCTGCACCGGTCGTTGCACACGCACCAGACGTAATTATATTCGTAAGGGCCGCGACGCTCCGAGCACGGCAAGTTACAGCTTTTAACGACCGGCTAGCACGTGCTCGACGACAGGCATTTTAATTCCCCGGCAAGAAGAGACGCGGCTATCTCTGATTGCCGGGGAATTACGCTTGTCGTTCGATGCCTCGTGCACACGATTTAACCGCACGCGGTCAATTTGTTCGTTCTCTTTTTCGATCTCGACTTCGAAATTCGCAATCGACCGTTGCGGCTAACGAAACATTTAATTTGAACGGAGAATTGCCTCGCTTCTTCATTTAATGCTGTTTTAATTGAAAAATAACGAAATTTTTAAGTAAAACAAATCAACTCGCGGAGATTTTAAGAGTTTAAAATTAGTTCGTTGAGAAAAATCTTGTTGAAAATAGCGAAGTCTCTCGCCACATTCCTGAGAGTTAACGAGATGTTTATCTTTCGACAAAAATGTTTTTGTTATTGAATACGTTCTCGTAATTTATATCACGTATTCATCCGCAATAAAACACATATCGTGACTTATGTAATCATCAAAGAGCGTTCCGCTTCGAGTTCCCAAGTAGCTCTTGTATGTAGAAATTTTTTATTCGCAGCGTTCTTGTGAAGATATATTGCGCGAAAATTCAGATCTCTGACTACGTTTCTAGAAGTTTTAACTTGTTACAACATAACGCGCGCGCGACAAAGCTCCGTATACGGTGTTTAAGAGTACCTCTCAATAGAGATAAATTATGATTCATTAAAAACAGTCTTTAAAAGAGTCATCACCGCGAATTTAAGGTATACTCTGTGACTCATCCTAGCACCTTTTCGATAACATACTTAACGCGCTATGTCACATAATCTTTATCCTAGTCGTCGTCCGAGGCGCTCGACTTAGGAGAGGTCTCTCGTTGAAGCGGAGAAATTTATTATTCGTCGCATCTTTAGAAGAGCGCCGCTGATTCTCGTCTCGACTTTAAGCTTTCTCGTCATTTCCATCTCAGGATTGCATAATTCATATTTCCGAACAGGAAAGAGCGATTTTGTGAAATAAGTGACGTCTCGCGAGAAAATCGAGTTGAATCGGAGTCACGCGCCATGAACGGGAGTATAGAACGTTTTGTATAGACGTGAAAGACGATCGCTGAGCGAGAGCGAGCAGTCATTTTAAAAGGCGCTCCGCAAAAGGGACCGCACAGCTGTTCGCGTGTGTCTCCTTTTTTTTCTCTCGCTCTCCTCGTTTTGACGTATAAGGTCGGACGCCGAAGCAGGCTCCGACGATCTACTGTACGAATGCGCGCACGGTCGAAGGGAGATTTCAGCCAGTTATCGTCTCTGATGCTACTACATCACTAAGGGATGTCCATATAGGGTGTCTCAGGGCGTATGAGAGCGCGCATCCTTCAAAGTGTGCATATAAATATGAAAAAAAAAAAAGAACAAGTTTTACCGACACACATTTGCGTAAAATGCGATTTGTTATGCCTGAGAGAATACGCGGCAAAACAATAAAAGTAAACCAAGAGACTATAAACGCAATCTTAATTAGCGCGATACGGTGCTAATGACTATTGCGACAAGTGTAATTGCGGTGTGAACGCCATGAATGTGGCGTTGAGAAACGAGAAGAGACGTGAAGCAAAATGTGAAGAAAGCATACAAAAGGAATACTATTATAAGTAAAATTAAAAATATCAAAATTAAGAATTTCGGAAATTGTTCTTTTGTTTACAATAAAAATTACTTTTGTAGTAAAAGCGCATTTACTTATATATCTGTACTGCAAATATAGTATCGCACAAAGATTGACTTAATTTTTGTCGATCGCGTAGCTGAAAGGTATAACGGAGCAAAAAAGAGAGATATGGGGGAATACGTGAATGTTACGAGGTTCACCCTGTATGAACAACCAGGTGCATTCAGTCCACAGCTGTCGGGCCGTCTGGCTTCCGGCTAACGAAATGGCGAAAAATCGATTTGTCTTTTATCTGACAACTCGGCCATTGTTTTTGTTTTTAATTCTATCTTCGCAAGATATTTAAAATCAATATCGTACAAATAAATAAGATAAAAATTTTCTTCTATTTTTGAAATTACAAATTAATTTTAATGAGAGATTGCGGTCGCACAAAAGTAAGAAAAAAATTTTGTACAAGAATAATCGAGACATCATTCTTTTACATATTGATACATAGATCTTCGGAAGGTCGTATATTTGACTGGTCGGCAACTTCGTATTTTCGACCTTAACCCCGTTCTCGTGTGCGTGATGCGATCGTAGTTGCTAAACGCGATAAAACGGTCTATTCGAGCCGGATAGACTTGATTAAGTTAGACTACTCAGATAGAAACTCGCGGAGATTCGCACGAACGGATAGACATTTTTGGCGCGATGAACACTGCGATAATGCAATAACTTCTTTCGGAAAGAGAAATATAATATTCTCATTTTGCACACACGTTGGTCATAAAAAGCATACGTCAGTCTTATTGTCTCTATTGTAAGCTTGTTCGGCAAATTTATTGTGTCGATATGGCAGCATAGTGAAAGCCTTAAGAGAAAAATAAAAAGAGAAAAACAAAACGAAAAGAGAAGATTCCGTTATATACACGAGTGTGATATTCTGACCTGCTTCACAATTCTGATCAATCAGCCCTGCCAGTGGTAAGACAAAAGAAGGGCAACACACGCTATCAGTAAGTGATGATAAACGAAAGTACGACACACATCACGATAAACAACATTCAAACTTTTTAGACGACGACAACGAGAGATTTTCACTCTTCTTTAATATGTTTAGTTTTAGTCTTTAGGTGGAAGAGACACACACGTGATCTTTTTCTGGATATCTTTCACAAGATCTTGTATTATGAGGCTTTACAAATGCGCAACTGCCAAGGCACAAACGGATCGGAGTCTCACCGACCACATCCAGCAGACAGTTTCATTCCTGGCACACCTCGCGAGTCCGTGTATATACGGGACTGTACATGGGCGCGTCCAACAATGCGCGCCTGCACTGAATTATTCATCTCTTCTGAGAGAGAGAGAGAGAGAGTCCGCTCTCTTCACTTTCGTCTCTCTTTTTCTTTCGCTCACCGCCTACTCTGCCTACTCGCGGTTCTCCGCTTTTTTCCTCGCACGTAGAGACGGGGATTCCTGTATTCCACAACTTCCCGTCCCCTCTCTTTTTTCTTCCTCCGCGAGGCTGTCATTCGATGAAGAAACGACGAAAAAAATCTCACCTTGACCCTTCATAACCCTCTACTTCATGTCTCGTCGTCATTGAGAGAAGAGTATCGGAGAGATTATGCGGTTCACTCTCGGAAGAGTTCCTATTCTAAAACATGATTGGCATGTGAGTCGAAGAGAGAAAAATATTTTTCCGCAATCCGAGTTAATTATCTGCAAATTTCTCAAACATTCAAACAAAATAAATTTCATCACAAACATAGCTATAAATAATTCTGAATCAGAAAGATACGTAAGCAGTAAGATTTTGTCTTGAAGTGGGGATGCGGGTTCAATTTGCGGTTTGCGTTGCCGAATTACTTCACGAATTGAAATTACAAACGCAATTAATGTTATACATATAAAGGGCAGCCGTATAAAGGGCAGCACAAAGGAAATTGTAACGTTTTTGTTTTGAATAGTTACCATGTTAAAAATCACATGTGCCAAGTTCACAAAGATGATCTTTCGATTACGCGCGAGCGTAAGAGAACGGAATCGCGCGAGAGAGTTTGCACGTTTGTTGCACCGAGGTGAGCGGCATTAATAATTGTTGTGCCGCGTCAGCAAGACGATATAATTGCTCCTCATCGCGGCGCGCGCGTTACATCATCGCTTACGTGATTTCAACGTGGAGAATGATACACGGTTATTTTGCGACCCGCGCTATTGCGAGCACTAAAGAGAGCGAGTACGTTTGCCTCTGCGTGTCATAACCAGTTCTCGGATCTCTCTCTTTGTGCGCGACCGTTTCAGATAAAAACGACAATGCAACAATAAGAAGAATAGAAATCGATTGACGTCTATCGGTTGGAATCGAATTTCTCTTCAACACTTTGAATTATACTACTATTTAAAAATATGAACACTTTAAAAAATAATACGACGAGTATAACACAGTAGTCCGTTAGATCCTGTGACGTTCTTCTTCTCCGTTGGCAACGAGTAAAGAGAAGTTTGCAATATTTTCTCTCAAGCTCAAGTATATTTAAAATACACTAGATATCGTGAATTTCTTATTGCATATATATTTATATACAGAACTCGTAAAATATTTAATCACGACAGGAGTGAGTCACATGAACGAACGATCGATTTTCCGCGCTTGTGTTACGGATTGTCCGATATCGTTATCGAAGGAGGATGAGTCGCGCGAAACGATACTTTGTCACGAAAGGCACGTGCCGTAAGGTCATCTTCGTTTCGCGTAACGTAACGCACGCACGTGCGTGCGGCACGTGTGCACGACTATATGAATATGACGAATCGGGATATCTGGAACGATGAATCGGTTGTTCGCTCGTTGAAAGCTCGTTCGTTTAGAGAGAAACTAATTGATGGGAAATAATATTTTGGTTGTCAGCACACAGATTAAAAAGATGATTAATAATCTTT